>CACRXK020000014.1:0-89887 GCA_902702795.2 Paramuricea clavata
CAATAGTGTTTAAAATTGACAATAACTGAGCTGTACTTGATCTTCCGTTGACGAAACTATACTGCGCCGAATGAATGTTGGACTGTATACGGTGCGATAAATGGTTGAGGACACAACGTTCAAGAGTCTTGCTTATGATACACAACAGAGAAATGGGACGGTAGTTTTCAACGTGATCTTTGTTTCCTTTCTTGAGTAGAGGAATTATATTAGCTAATTTCCATTCGGTGGGAAACTGCGATAAACGGAGTGACTTTGAAAACAAGTAATGAAGTGAAGGTGCTAATTGGAGGGCACATTCCTTTAAAATGCGGGAAGGAAACCCGTCAGGACCATGAGCCTTAGAAGGATCTAAGTTCAGTAAGGCTTGATATACTTCTTCTAGAGAGAGGTCAATGGATGAGATGCTGGATAAAGGAGATGATGAACCAGATTGAGATGGCGAGGGTTGGTCAGAGAAACATGTGTAGACAGAATGAAAGTACTCGTTAAACATTGTTGCAATGTCGTGTGGTGTGTTAGCATGTAATCTAGTCCCAGGATTGTTGGTATCCGACCTTGTGACGGAGTTGGGTATATTTCCAGAACTTGACTTGATTTTGAAAACCGACCAAAAACGTTTTGGGTTGATTTGTATAGTGTTTCCTAATGACGAGAAAAATGACTCTCTGCTATTTTGAATAATTTTTTTAACTTCAGCTCTCAGTTTGTTAAACTTCGCCTTAAGATAATCAGTTCCACGGCTAAGGAATCTCTTACGGGCAGTAACCTTTTTACGAATATGATGCAAGATGGTAGGTGTTATCCAAGGTGGTGAGCGACGAGGGTCCACATATTTGGAAGGGATAAATTCATGCACAGCAGACATCACGGCGTCCTTCCAAGTTGACCAGTCATCATCAACACTAGATTCCGTTCCATTATTTGTTACAAGAGAACAAATGTCTATGTCTATTAAACGTTTTCGCAGGCCGTCAAAGTTGGCTCGTCTGTAATCGTAGACCAAACGTTTATTAGATTGAATGGTTTTAGATGCGGAGGAAAATTTAAACTGCATAATTTTATGATCAGAAGACATTCCTAAATCCATTGGAGAGCAGATGTCTATAAATGATACTTGTTCAGGTTGGTTTGTAATCAGTAGATCCAGAATATTTGATTCTCTCGTAGGCGTAAGGCAAAGTTGGGACATGAAGTAATCGTCCAAAATATCGCAGAAATTCTGACTCAATGAACCAAACGATGTATAGTAACCATCTGTCCAGGAGATATTTGGGAGGTTAAAATCCCCGGCAATAATAATCTTGTCGTAACTAGGAAATAGGTTATCAGCAAAGGATCTAAGATCAGACATATCGTTACTATCAGGTGGTCTATAACAGCACACAAGAAGCCATTTTGCGTGGTTGGGTAGGGTACATTGAATAGCAACTGCCTCCAAATTCGTAGTAGCAATGGAAGTAATCTGACTGCAGCTGATGAAAATACCGTGTTTGATAGCTATCAGTGTTCCTCCTCCGGTTCGTCCCAGCGACCGGTCTGATCTGTATATATTGTATCCATTAGGTAAAATTTCTTTACTTGTAACATTGCTGTTGAGCCAGGTTTCAGTCACAAACATTATATCAACCGATTCCGAATATACCATCTCTTGAAACTTAATCAGGTTAGAAATAAATAAATTTCCTTGCGTGTTGATATTCTTTTTCAAACTCCTGGCATTCATATGCACACAGAACAAGTTTGACTGTTTGTCCCCGGGTTGTCGTTCACGCGAAGCACAGTTATTGCTACGAGACGAATTTCCGTTTACAGAAGTGTTTGTAGATGTTGGTCCTGGATTAGGGTGGATGTCACCGCACATTATTAAATACGCAGACAGTACGGTAGGGTTAAAAGTCGACTGACAATTTGTATAATAGTGAAGTCTTCGTCTCATAAATTTACGTTTAATAAATACAACAAAGTGTGTCCGATTGTTAATAACACAGTACCAACTTTTTTCAGTCGTATAATATTCTTTTGCCAGAAATGAATTAGTAAACTCTGGACAAAAGTTGTATATGGATGAAAAATTGTATAAATCTTTGAGTTCGTTGAAATAATCAAAATCATCCACGTAAGAACTAAAAACCAAGATTTCATCCTCCATATAAGAATAGAAACGCAATTGTGAAACGGTCCGATTAAATAAGATATTTTTGGCCACATCGTCGTTTTTGGATCCCGTTACCACAGAAGCAGACAACCAGTAAACCAGGATGATGAAAAAGATAGGGCTCTTAATCATGAATTTATTCATCTTGTTTTTTTTTAAAAGATTAATTGAAAGCATCAAATTATTCAATTCAAAACAGTACTAATCGGAGTTCCAATTGTGATTTGAGCTTGTTGCACTGACGTGTAATGTTGTCGCGTGCGCCGTATGTTTGCGTGATAATCAAACGGTTCCAACTGAAGTTTTAAAAGTCTATCGTCGCCGTAAAAATAGACTATTTCGACAAATATCCAAACAGCCCCACTATCAATTAACAGGATTTTCACTTGTCCAGGTAGATCTTAACTTTATTTACAATCCAGCAATGTTTCACTTTCAAATTTCCAAAAACAGCGGTAGAAAATTTGCATAAACCGCGGAGCGGTCAAGCTCGCGCCTCACGCGATAGCGCGTCACGTCACGTGCATAACAGTGCCTTATATGCACGTGACGTATATAAATTACATGCATAACAGTGCCTTATATCCCCTAGTTACAGCTACTGTCTTTCTTATAGGATGATGATATGCGTATTAATATATAGAACAATATAAGTGTGTACCACGTTTGTTAGGACAAACTAAAATCCTTACAAGAGATGGAATTCCCTTCGCGCGTTAAGTTTTTTTGAAGATTAGTTATTAGTGCAGCTAGGATTCAACCCGTCGACATATTTTCAGACTTTGCAGAACTTTCCATCCTTCGCTAAGTAACACCTTGTTTTTCCAGTAAAAGATTAAGCAGTTAAATGTACAATTCATCAAAGCTATGGTTTTACCCCACAACCCTGCAAGGGTTGCATTATCCAAAGTATTTCTTGTCTCTGGCGAGTTTATTCTTAATCCAATGTAGACGCCCCATGGAATGCAGAGCACCACACCACAAGCGACTACTAGCAAACAACTCGATATATTTTTCAAAGAAAACGTCTTTTTCATATCGGGCGATATTCTTTTGTTTTTACGACTTTTCCTGACGACTAGAAACAGTTTGTAGTTGATAAATAACATTGCAGGAATGACAAGGATACAAAGAATTATAGTATGTACTTGGTCGGAAATAATAAAGTCATTTACAGACATCACAGTCAAAGTTATTTCGACGATGATCAGTGTTGCAAGAAGAGTTAAAAGTCTTCCCTTCGTTACCGATGTTCGATGAAAGATAGGATAAGATGTCGCCAAATATCGATCGAAATTCATCACCAAAAGGGCGAATGATGAAAAAAGAAGGAAAATACCTGTCGATATTAAGGAAATATAAGGCCATCTAGCATTTCCGTCCAACTTTCCCGTCAACCATGACATCGTGATAAAGGCCAGCAATGGATTATTAGTTAAAACCGCGAGCAAATCGCAACAGGACAAAACCATTATCATGAAATAACATAATTTCTTTCGAAGCTGTACAGACCTCTAGAAACTGAGTATGACCAAGGAATTTAAACATATTCCTGAGAAAAAGAAGAATATGTTCAGAGCAAATATGAATACGAGGTTGATAAAATAAATAGATTCCATCCTCGGGCGACTTCTTCTGAAGAATTAACCCGATTGTAACGCAACGATTGAAAAGTTTATTATTGCATTGCAGTCGCACAAAGTGGTCACACCTGTTTTTAATTGATCACAATGACACACTTTAGCGCAGGTCAAACGAGATTAAAAATTAATGGCAGTCACGATCCTTGCCCAAAATAAATTAAGGTCACTACTTCCAAAGTTTATATAAAAATCCTGACACTAAGCAATGGAGAGGAACGCGCAAGAGCAACATTTTCCCAACAAACACATTTTTTCCCAACATCGTTAGAAAACTATAGAGGGCACTTAACGTATGTCATGCATAAATGATACAATGGGCTTATTACGCATTCAATTTTAATCTGTTCGACTAAAGCGAGAGAAACATTTTCTATATTTTCTCATTCACTTTTTATTGAAATTTACCAAAAAAAATTTAGTTAATTTGTCCTTGGGTGATGTTCAACAGTCACATTCATTTTCCTACTAATACGTTTGATATTTTAAAGGACATTGTCAATAAAAAATTAGTTTGTCTCATTCAAAAGAACTCTTAAAATTATATATCAAACTCTATTACAGATTTGTCATATATTGCTTATTTCTCGAAATATTTAGACCGAAATGAATGAGTTGTTCGCCATCTTGGACTAATTCTTGACCTCATTAACTATGGTTTTGATGACGTCAGGAGCTGGGTTAACCCATAGATATAGGAGATCTAGATTGCTAACGCATACCTAGCGCAGGCGGGGCCTACATGATAAATCCAAGATGGCGGTACAGCAGGGCAAAAAGACTATAGATTCTATTACGAAAATCAGGATTTTTGCATTTTTTGCCGTCGCATTGTTTTGAAACTTATTCGGTCAAATTTTATGGTGAAGAGAAACTTACCGCGAAGATTTTGAGCATATATATGATTGAATTGGATGAAAAATCGCAAAATTATCCAGCGATAAAAGTTCGCTTGGAACGTTTGGAACGTTTGGAACGTTTTATTGCCAGAAATACTGTGCTATGTTAACATCTAGTCTTGTGAATGGTGTTTTATACTTGCATCTCTCATCATCATCTGCTCTTCCTCAAAATTATGAAAAATGAACTGTTATGTACCCCCCCCCCTCCTCCTCGCTTGTTAGAGAAGTAAACTGATGAGAGCACTGGATAAGGGTCTATCATCTATGGTCTGTTATAATTTGCTTTTTATGCAAATAGTGAGCAAAAATTAAAGCAAAACTGTACAAGTTACGTATATAGTACTATATCAGTACTATACATGAACTTTTATCGCTGGATAATTTTGCTAGTTTTCATCCCATTCAATCATATATATGCTCAAAATCTTCGCGGTAAGTTTCTCTTTACCATAAAATTTGACCGAATAAGTTTCGAAACAATGCGACGGCAAAAAATGCAAAAATCCTGATTTTCGTAATAGAATCTATACTCTTTTTGCCCTGTTGTACCGCCATCTTGGATTTATCATGTAGGCCCCACCTGCGCTAAGCATGCGTTAGCAATCTAGATCTCCTATATCTATGGCTTAACCATATAAAACTACTCTAAAATGACCGAGTAACATTCCAAAATTGTTTGAAATGTTCGAAATTGTTCGAACAGTTTGTTTTTACGACTTTTCCTGACGACTAGAACGTTCACAGCAAATATGAATATGAGGTTGATAAAGTAATAAGATTCCATCCTCGAGCGACTTCTTGTGAAGAATCGACGGGATTGTAACACAACGGTTGAAAAGTTTATTATTGCATTGCAGTCGCACAAAGTGGTCACACCTGTTTTTAATGGATCATTCCCCAATTAACCAAAATTTTAAACTCAACAAGTCTAGACAAAAATTTCATCACAGCTTGAAAGAGCATCACAAAATTAGTAATATTCCAAAGTTTTGTTGCAAAATGTTGTAAAATGCGGATAATATAGCCTTGCGAAGTTTGCAATTTTCAGTCATTTTAGATTACAAACGGGTTACCACTTCTATGCGTAATACAGAATGACTGAAAATTACAAACTTCGCAAGGCTATATTATCCGCATTTTACAATATTTTGCAACACAATGACACACTTCAGCGCAGGTCTAACGAGAATGAAAGTTAATGAGAGTCGCCAGTCACGATCGTTGCACAAAATAAATTAGAATCACTACCTACCAAAGTGTGTATGAAAGTCCTGGCACTAAGCAATGGAGAGCAACGTGCAAGAACAGTATATTCCCAACAAACACGTTTTTCCCAACATCATTAGTGAACTGGAGAGCACTTAACGTATATCATGCATAAATTATACAATGGACTTATTACGCATTCAATTTTAATCTGTTCGGCAAAGCAAAACAAACTTTTTCTCATCTACTTTTTATTCAAATTTACCAAAAATTTAGTTAATTTGTTCAATAGTCGCATTCATTTTCCTACAACAACAGATGGTCGATATATACATGTTCGACTGTTGACCTATTTTCATAATCTTAGCCTTCGTTTTACCTGACACCAGCTTACATGAGAAATGAACATTTTTAAATCATTTCATACACATGTATATAGTTTTGTCGAAAGTGAGACGTTTTCTGGATTTTAGATTCTCTCCAAAATGTGTTTACTTTTTTTTTAAATTTTAAGAGTTTGAAACACTCAAATATAATTTTCAAGATCATTTGATGATATTTCACTGCGAATAAAAACGGCGAAATAGGAATGACTTGACATTAGCGGTCGAAAACAATTTTTTCTATCTCTCCTGCCGCAAAATATTCTCAGAATTTTCGAACATTTGCCCAAATAGAGGTCGCTGTATATGAGAGAAACATTATATAGGCATTGCAAGTTCTCTGCAAACTTCAGGTTTCGGAAAATGTTTTAATCACAAAATTTCGTTGTCTAATCGCGTGTTAAATCATCTTTAAATTTAATCGCCAAGACTAGATTATTCTTATTTTGATTATTTGATTATTCTTTTGACAGCTATTCCTTGTTATTCTTTTAAATTTTCAATATTCTCTCAGCGAATAATTTGAACACTCAGACATACGCGTTTGCAATTATGGAATTGGCAGAAAAATCGGCCATTTTAAGTCGGTCGTGCTCAGTTTTTAACGCAATGATAGAAAAATTATCTCGTTCGATAGTTAAAAGCCTAATCTTTATTAGGATGCGAAAATCAGATCTACGCATTCATTTCCACGTACTAATACGTTTGATATTTTAACCGTGCGCAAATCCTTTGTCTCAACTTCATTAGATATTATTCATCGTGGTTGCACGTTTCATCTCAGCTATCCTTTAATGTTGGATCGACGGTCGCTTCATGACCGCGCACAAATGAACATAAACTCGAACAAAAACATATAACAAACACTTGTGTTTAGTCTCCAGACCGCATCGTATCTTGATTGAGCGCGGGTCTAACGAGAGTGAAAGTTAATGAGAGTTGGCAGTCACGATCGTTGCCCAAAATAAATCACTACGTTCCAAAGTGTGTATAAAAATCCTGGCCCTAAGCAATGGAGAGTAACGCGCAAGAGCAGTATTTTCCCAACAAACACATTTCCCCCCAATACCATTAGAGAACTAGAGCGCACTTAACGTATATCATGCATAAATTATAGAATGGACTTATTACGCATTCAATTTTAATCTGTTCCACAAAGCGAGACAAACATTTTAAACTATATTAAAATCGGCAATACTTAAAGCACAATAACATGGCAAATTTGTTATACACCCTGTATGTAATGAAATAATTTAAAGAAATGAGAGCATTTTTATTTTTCTACGTTTTATTCGACTATATTTTAGTTATCTTCAGGAATGGATGAAATTACAAGCATAACAGTGCCTTATATACCCTAGTTACAGCTACTGTCTTTCTTATAGTGATGATGATATGCATATTAATATATAGAACAATATAAGTGTACTGTATACAGTTCGTTGTGTTCACATTTACTGGGACCAAGATTTTGTTAGTGATATATACCCTTCTATACCCTTACTTTTTTTGAAGAAGGGTTATTAGTGCAGCTAGGATTGAACTCGTCGACATATTTTCAGGCTTTTCAGAACTTTCAATCCTTCGGTACGTAACACCTTGTTTTTCCAGTAAAAGATTAAACAGTTAAATGTACAATTCATCAAAGCTATGGTTCTAGCCCACATCCTTGCAAGGTTTGCATTATCCAAAGTTTGTGTTGTCTGTGTCGAGTTTATTCTTAATCCAATGTAGACCCCCTTTGGAATGGATACCACCACAACACAAGCGGCTACCAGCAAACAACTCGATATATTTTTCAAAGAAAACGTCTTTTTCAGATCGGGCGATATTCGTTTATTTTTGCGACTTTTCCTGACGACTAGAAACAGTTTGTAGTTGATAAATAACATCGCAGGAAAGTTAGGAATACAGAGAATTAGAATATGTACTTGGTGGGAAATAACAAAGTCGTTTACAGACATCACTTTCAAAATTACTTCGACGATGATCAGTATTGCAAGAAGAGTTAAAAGTCTTCCCTTCGTTACCGATGTTCGATGAAAGATAGGATAAGATGTCGCCAAATATCGATCGAAATTCATCACCAAAAGAGCGAGTAATGAAAAAACTAGGAAAATACTTGTCGTTGTTAGGGAAATATAAGGCCATCTAGCATTTACATCCAACTGTCCCGTCGACCATGATATCGCGATAAGGGCCATCAGTGGACTATTAGTTAAAACCGCGAGCAAATCGCAACAGGACAAAAGCATTATCATGAAATAACATAATTTCTTTCGAAGTTGTATAGACCTCCAGAAACTGAGTATGACCAGGGAATTGAAACATATTCCTGAGAAAAAGAAGAATACGTTCACAGCAAATATGAATATTAGGTTGATAAGATAATAAGATTCCATCCTCGAGCGACTTCTTCTGAAGAATTAAACAAAAAAGTAGTGCCGTTGTGTTTAAGTACTGAACTTCAAGTACTCAAGTGCATAAATGACATTTACAAGACATAGCCTCTGTGTCTTGATGCACGTGTTTGAAAATATTTCATATTTTATAAGTACGTACAAGCTCATGGAAATTTGTATGAAGTTCAAGTTCAAGTTCAATTTATTCACACTATTTGGCATATATATTACATTAGGAGAGATATTCATGATGTATATTCAGTATAAGTACATTAAAAAGTTTTAAATTATGATGTTAAAATTGTGCACGGTGACCAAAGTAGCATAAGCTTTCGAGTTGGCCACCGTCTACTTTTGATTTATTAGGTAAATTTTTTAGCTAATTGCATATATCTCATTATTTACTATTTGGATTTCACGTAAGTCAATAAATTGAACTCTTGGTCAAAAGAAGAGAAAGAAAAGTGGCAGAGAAAGTTAGCATAATACACTAAATTAAAGCCACTATTTTTTGATTAACTTAATCATTAATTAAGTAGTTAGTTCATTTGTTTAACCAATCCATTGCGGTATAAAATAAATGAAGTAATACATTCCCAATTTAACTAAGGGTTATTAATTTGGTTGACAGTAAATCTACTTTATACTTTATACTGTCTTTTAAAATTACTGGTCGTTGGTAATATTTTTAAGGAAACTGTAATGCTCTCCATAAGTATGTAAGAAATAGCGCATGAACGGCAGTGTTGTATAATATATACAAACACGGACCACAGGGGAGTGGCTGTTACATACAACAGAGAACGCGTCATCATACTGATTTAGAAATGTTAGAGCTATCCAAGCAATATAAAAATAGTTTAGTTTAGGTTTCCTCTTGTAGTAACACTAGATCAATATAAGAGATTACCCTTATTTGACCTTATAGGGAAAACAAATTCCTAACAAAAAGAAGAATACGTTCACAGCAAATATGAATATGAGGTTGATAAAATAATAAGATTCCATCCTCGAGCGACTTCTTCTCAAGAATTAACTACATTGAAATAACACGAATACCGTTGTGCATTACACGTCGAATACATGCACGAGCAATATTTTTGAAGAGTATTATTGCGCTGCAGTCGCACAAGGTGGTGACGCCTGTGTTTGATATGACGGTTGATGAGACGTACAGAAGGAACATAAAAAACAAGGAAGCAGTAAATTCTGCCTGCTTTTCAGGGGCAGAATTTACTCTACCTGATAATGTAGATGAACTGAGCCCTTTTTTGTATTTTAAGATATTTTGGGATAACACCATCACTCAAAATATTGTTGAACAAACAGGCAGCAGATATATAACACAGAACGAGTTCGTCATGCCGATTTAGAACTGATAGAACCATCCATGCAATATAAATAAAGTTGGTTTAGTTTAGGTTTCTTCCTGTATAGTAACACTGGATCAATAAGAGATGATGCTTGCCGGATCTCTAGGAATTTAAATATATTCCCGAGGAAAAGAAGAATACGTTCACAGCTATTATAAATATCATGTTGATAAAATAATAAGATTCCATCCTCGAGCGACTTGTTCTGAAGGGGAATTAAACACAGAAGTAAAACAGTTGTGCAACAAACTCCGAATAAGATCGGGGCGATATCACGGGCTGATATTTTTGCCGCAATTGTAACGGTTGAAAAGTTTATTATTGCATATCAGTCGCACAAGGTGGCCATGCGTGCGTGTATCTAAATTTTTGGTAATGACACACTTAAATGTTAGTCAAACGGTGAGAGTCCATGAGAGTTAACAGTCACGCATTGTTACTGGGGACATTTCAAGCTCTAGATTAACAAATTAAAAGGTTTATTGATGAGTGTTCCAACTATGTTTTAACATAAATAGAATACGTGATATAGTATTGGGAAAGTATTAAGAACAGCTAACCAAGCTCGCGTGACTGTCAACTCTCGTGTACTCTCCTCTTCTGACCCGTGCTTAAAACCACACAATATGACGTCGGTTGAACTTTTTTTATAACTCTATTCATTCGCCGGTCAGTAAAGGTTAATTATCAACCTCGACCACATTTCCCAATTTTCGGCGATCCTTGCCCACAATCAATTAGAATTACTACCTACCTACCTACCAAAGTGTGTATATTTTATGGAGAGCAGTAGGCAACAGCAGCATTTTCCCAACAAAAACACATTCTTCAAAAACACATTACACAACTGGAGGGCACTCAGGGACAGCATATATCTTCGTCACCGAATTAACATACGTATATCATGCATAAATCATACAATGGGCTTATTACGCATTCAATTTTAATCTGTTCGACAAAGCAAGGCAAACATTTTCTATTTTCTCATTCACATTTTTATCCATATTTAACGCAAATTTAGTTAATTTGTCCTTATAGGTGATGTTCAATAGTCGCATTCATTTTCGTACTAATACGTTTGATATTTTAAGTCGTCTTGCTGACAGAGAAACAACAGATGGTCGATATATACATGTTCGAATGTTGACTTATTTCCATAATTTTAGCCTTCGTCACCTGTCACCAACTTACATGATATGCCACGAACGAGAAGCCGTTGTGAGGAGAAATGAACATTTTAAAATCATTTCATACACTTGTATATTTTTGTCGAAAGTGAGAAGTTTTCTGGTTTTCAAATTGTCTCTAAAATGTGTTTATTATTTATTTTGTAAATTTCAAGAGTTTGAAACACTCGAATACATTTCCAAGATCATATTAAGATATCTCATTGCGAATAAAAATGGCCAAATAGGAACGACTTGAAATTAGCGGTCGAAAGCAAATTTTTCTACGTTTGCTGCCGCAAAATATTCTTAGAATTTTCAAACATTTGCGCAAATGGAGGTCGCTGTATATGAGAGAAACATTATATAGGCATTGCAAGTTCTCTGCAAACTTCAGGTTTCGTGAAATGTTTTATCTACAAAATTTCGTTGTTTACTTTCGAGTTAAAATCATCTTTAAATTAATTGCCAAGACTAGATTATTTTTATTTTGATTGTTATTCTTGATTTTATTTTGATTGTTATATTATCTTGTTATTCTTTTGAATTTTGAATATTCTTTCAGAGAATAATTTCAACACTCAGACTTACGCGTCCGCAATTCTCACGGAACGGCAGAAAAATCGACCATTTTAAATCGGTCGTGTTAGTTCAGTTTCTAACGCAATGATACAAAAAATATCTCTTTCGATAATTAAAGACCTAATCTTTATTAGAATGGAAAAATTAAATCTATACTATACACATATTTTTTACACACTTTGTATGTAAAGACACAGCTACTGTCTTTCTTATAGTGATGATGATCTGCGTATTAATATATAGAACAATATAAGTGTACATATAGTTCGTTGTGTTCACATTTACTATGACCAAGATATTGTTATTGAGTTTCCTTCGAGCGTTACGTTTTTTTTTAAGAAGGGTTATTAGTACAGCTAGCATTCAACCTGTAGACATATTCTCACGCTTTTCAGAACTTTCAATCCTTCGGTACGTAACACCTTGTTTTTCCAGTAAAAGATCAAACAGTTAAATGTGCAATTCATCAAATTTATGGTTCTAGCCCAGATCCCTGCAATGTTTGCATTATCCAAAGTATGCGTTGTCTCTGGCGTGTTTATTCTTAGTCCAATGTAGAGGAACGTTGGAATGGAGACCACCACAACACAAGCGACCACCAGCAAGCAACTCGATATATTTTTCAAAGAAAACGTCTTTTTCATCTCGGGCGATATTCTTTTGTTTCTACGACTTTTCCTGACGACTAGAAACAGTTTGTAGTTGATAAATAGCATTGCAGGAATGAAAAGAGTACAACGAATTAGAATATGTACTTGGTAGGAAATAACGTCGTTTCCAGACATCACTTTCAAAATTATTGCGACGATGATCAGTATTACAAGAAGAGTTAAAAGTCTTCTCTTCGTTACCGACGTTCGATGAAAGATAGGATGAGATATCGCCAAATATCGATCAAAATTCATCACCAAAAGAGCGAAAAATGAAAAGGCAACGAAAATACCTGTCGATCTTAAGGAAATATGAGCCCATGTAGCATCTCCTCCAAACTTTCCAGTAAAGGTTAACATGACGATGAGGGCCATCAATGGATTATTAGTTAAAACCGTAAGCAAGTCGCAACAGGACAAAACCATTATCATGAAATAACATAATTTCTTTCTAAGCTGTATAGACCTCCAGAAACTGAGTATGACCAAGGAATTTAAACATATTCCTGAGAAAAAGAAGAATATGTTCACAGCAAATATGAATGTCAGATTGATAAAATAATAAGATTCCATCTTCGAGCGACTTCTTCTGAAGAATGAAACATAAACATCTGGTGTTCCTCTACAAGATCATCAACAATCTTACGTACATTGACGAACGTGCTCTACCGATCATGGCTGGATCAGGAATTACAAGAAGTGAATCCAACGCAAACCTAATTAGATTTGCTATTCCTTATGCGAAAACCGTAACATTCCAGACCTCATTTTTTATAAGAACTTGCAAAACGTGGAACATATTAGATAGTAACTTGCGTACTAGAGATATAGGTTTGCTGTCTTTTAAATCAGGTCTTAAACTCTACTACAAACATGCACTATCCAAAACATTCAAATGTGACGATCCGCGCACCTGGAAATCAGTGTGTGTAAAGTGCAAAAGAGCAAGATCACTTAACAATGTAATAAGTTGTTGTTAGTCCTATAATCTATATTATTGAACTTGGACAGTATGGATTTCCGTTATTAGCCTTATTAGTTTAGCTTGTTGAGTTGCTTGAACATTTGTTTTGTACAGTAATTTTATTTTTGTTTATATGGGATCGCCGTAATTGGGGAAACCTGTGGCGAATTCCCTGGCTCTATATGTTGTATTTAAATAGTAGCCGAATCTTATTAAATTAAATAAAATTAAATAAAACTAAAACCGTTGTGTTTAAATATAAGACCTGAATTTCAAGTATACTCAAGTGTATAAATGACATATACAAGTAAACTATGCATTCCCTATTATCATAAAATGGTAATATGAAGAAGACGTGGCATGCTTCTGTGTCTTGATGTGTTTGAGAATATATCATGTTTCATCAAGTACATGCAAGCTCGTGGAAGTTTGTATGAATGAAATACCGTATGAACGGCTATGTTATATAAGATGTACAAACACCAGCCGCAGGCGAGTGGCTGTTATATACAACACAGAACGCGTTCATCATACTGGTTTACAACTGATAGAGCTATCCGTACAATATAAGTAGCCTAAAGTTTGTTTTGTGTATAGGTTCCTTCTTGTAATAAAACTGAATCAATATAAGAGATTACTCTAGCTGGACCTCTAGGGAAAACAGTTTAGAACTGAAGTTTCTTTGTTTTAATAAGTACAGGTTTAGCCTGGTTTTTGGCCTCATCTTATAAAGTGTTTAACTCTGCAGTAAGATGAAACGTGCTGTTAGCTTGGGCCATCTGTCCTTAAAAACAAATGTCCCGCACTGCTCTCGAGTTGCATGTACTATGTACATAACTTTAGTGTAAGACCTATTTATATACTACGGGAAACTAAATTTAAAATCCTTTTGACATTGTACGTTTTAAAATCCAAGCATTGATATGTCCACTGTCATTGAAGAATAATCTCAGTTGATTGAAGAATAATGTTGAAGGATTTTATAGATGTTACATGATATGCCACGAACGAGAAGCCGTTGTGAGGAGAAATGAACATTTTAAAATCATTTCATACACATGTATATTTTTGTCGAAAATGAGAAGTTTTCTGTATTTTAGATTCTCTCTAAAATGTTTTTATTTATTTTTAAATTTCATAAGTTTGGAACACAAGAATATATTTTCCAAGATCATTTTGAGATATTTCATTGCGAATAAAAATAGCCAAATAGGAATGACTTCAAATTGTACCGGTTGAAAACAAATTTTTCTACCTCTGTTGCCGCAAAATATTCTCAGAATTTTCAAACATTTGCCCAAATGGAGGTCGCTGTATATGAGAGAAACATTATATAGACATTGCAAGTTCTCTGCAAACTTCAGGTTTCGCAAAATGTTTTATCCACAAAATTTCGTTGTCTAACCGCGAGTTAAATCATCTATAAATTAATTGCCAAGACTAGATTATTCTTATTTTGATTATTTGAGTATTCTTTTGACAGCTATTCCTTGTTACTCTTTTAAATTTTGACTATTTTTCAGAGAATAATTTCAACACTCAAACATACGCGTTCGCAGTTATTATGGAACGGCAGAAAAATCGGCCATTTTAAATCGGTCGTGTTAGTTCAGTTTTTATAACGCAATGATACAAAAAGTATCTCATTCGATAGTTACAGGTAAACTACGTGAAGCGTTCCTCTTTTGACTTCCTAACTCATTTGAAATTTTCCTTATTAGCTTTGCAAATTTGAAAAACTCTTTGCAAATCCGTTGAGGGAATTTGCAATATTCCAATGCAAAAAACTTCATTTTAAATTTTCCTAACTTCCTGTTTTAATTTCCTGACTTCCTGTTCTGTTTTGAGCGTTGTCATTGGTCGATTATTTTTGTTAGCCAATTGCAACGCGCAGAACAGAACAGGAAGTTAGGAACTTCTAACAGGAAGTTAGGAAATTCTAACAGGAACTGAGGAAAATTTTATCGGCTTTTAGCAACATTGCAAATTTCTTCAAGGGATTTGCAAGGGAGTTTTTTAAATTGCAAAGGTAATGAGGAAAATTGCAATCAATTTAGAAACTCGAAAGAGGAACGCTTGACGTAGTTTACCTGTAAATGCTTAATCTTTATTAGGATGGGAAAATTAAATCTATACATACCCAATACTTAACGCACAATAACATGGCAAATTTTTTATACACCCTGTATGTAATGAAATAATTTAAAGAAATGAAAGATCTTTATTTTTCTACGTTTTATTCGACTATATTTTAATCATCTCCGGAAATTACAAGCATAACAGTACCTTATATACCCTACTTACAGCTACTGTCTTTCTTATGGTGATGATAATTGTGCGTATTAATATATAGAACAAGATAAATGTATAGTTCGTTGTGTTCACATTTACTATGACCAAGATATTGTTAGTGAGTTTTCCTTCTAGCCTTAAGTTTTTTTGAAGAGGGGTTATTAGTGCAGCTAGGATTCAACTTGTCGACATATTTTCATGCTTTTCAGAACTTTCAATCCTTCGGTACGTAACACCTTGTTTTTCCAGTAAAAGATTAAACAGTTAAATGTACAATTCATCAAAGATATGGTTATAGCCCACATCCCTGCAAGGGTTGCATTATCCAAAGTGTATCTTGTCTCCGGCGAGTTTATCCTTAGTCCAATGTAGACGCCCATTGGAATGGAAAACACCACAAGACAAGCGACCACCAGCAAACAACTCGATATATTTTTCAATGAAAACGTCTTTTTCATATCGGGCGATATTCTTTTGTTTTTACGACTTTTCCTGACGACTAGAAACAGTTTGTAGTTGATAAATAACATTGGAGGGATGAAAAGAATACAAAAAATTAGCATATGTACTTGGTAGGAAATAACAAAGTCGTATACAGACATCACGGCCAAAATTATTTGGGCGATGATCAGTATTGCGAGAAGAGTTAAAAGTCTTCCCTTCGTTACCGACGTTCGATGAAAGATAGGATAAGATGTCGCCAAATATCGATCGAAATTCATCACCAAAAGAGCGTATAATGAAAAACCAAGGCAAATATTTGTCGTTCTTAAGGAAATATGAGGCCATCTAGCATTTCCATCCAACTTTCCCGTCAACCATGACATCGTGATGAACGCATTCAATGGATTATTAGTTATAACCGCGTGCAAATCGCAACAGGACAAAACCATTATCATGAAATGACATAATTTCTTTCGAAGTTGTACAGACCTCGAGAAACTGAGTATGACCAAGGAATTTAAACATATTCCTGAGAAAAAGAAGAATATGTTCACAGCAAATATGAATATGAGGTTGATAAAATAATAAGATTCCATCCTCGAGCGACTTCTTCTCAAGAATTAAACATAAATATAACGCCGTTGCGTTTAAGTATGGCGTTTAAATTAAATGTACTGTGTGTATAAATGACATATATAAGTACTATATACATTTCATTTTCGTAATTTGATAATATGAAGAAGAGATAACATGCCTCTGTGCTTAGATGTGTTTGAAAATATTGCATAAGTATATGCAAGCTGATGGAAGTTTGTGTATAAGAAATACCGCAAGAACGGTATAGTATGTACAAACACGAGCCACAGGCGAGTGCCTGTTATAACACGCACGCGTCACACTGATTTAGAACTGATAGAACCAATATAAATAAAGTTAATATTTTGTTTAGGTTTCCTCCTGTAGGTTATAACACTGGATCAATATAAGGCATGACCCTTGCTGGACCTCTAGGGAGAACAGTTTCGATCTGAAGTTCATTTCCTTAATAAGTATAGGTTTATCCTGGTTGTCAGCCTCATTTTATAACGTGCTATTAGCTTGGGCCATCTGTCCCCTCGAAACAAATGTCTCGAGTTGTTTTCCCAAACCGCAAACAGTAATAACTATTAAGGCGGGTTTTAATTATACATGTTGACAGAATGATATGTATTTTACATAAATTTAATACAAGGCCTTTTTATATACTACGGCAAAGTAAATTTAAACCCATTTGACGTTGTACGTTTTAAAATCCAAGCATTATAATATGTCCATTGTCATTTTGACTTTTCAAACACCAAAGACCTTCTACATGAAGTATTATGCTGATCAATGTCACGTCCACAGAACAAACTATTTATATCTCTATTAGTGATGTGGGAGCTTCTGTAATTGTGGGGGACAGGGGCGTGGCCACCCCCAAACGTGTGGGAGGGAGGGAACATGGTCTCCAGGAGAATTATTCAATTATTAGGGTCTCCGAAACGCTATTTCATGTATTTTAGACACGTTTTCCACGTTTTCCAGATTTTATCATAGATGAAAATATTAAGAGGTTACACCCCCCCCCCCCAGTTTCTCCTCAGTGTTGAAAGAATTACAAAATTGATCCTGAAGTAAAGTGTGGTGCACGGGGGTCATATTATTATGATGATTTTTGGGCATCTCAGTTGATTGAAGAATAATGTTGAAGGATTTGGTAGATGAAATTTTCAGTGTAAATTTTATACATTTATGATGAACTATCCAGGTGGACTCTGTAGTTCAGTTGGTTAGAGCTGCACTGGAATCACAGGATCCCAGGTTTGATTCCTGTCAGAGGGTTTATATATAGTTGTATTTTTCACAACTGCTCCTCGTTGACTCTTAATAAATGTATAAAATTTACACTCGACATTTTCCTATTATTATTGTGTGAATTTCAAACGTGTAATGCTAAAAGTTTATTAATTTTTATATTCTATTTTTAATTTTAGTAATTTGTTTTTTTGCTAGCCGTAGTATATAAAAATGTGATATTTTAAAGTTGTGTAAAGTGCATGATTATCTATTGTTCTCGTTCAACATATATTATTAGTTTACAATTGCAGTTTTGCCTTTTCGAAAACAACTTGAGAACAGGTGCGATGGTGAGACATGTGAATGAAAGTTTGTTTTGAGAGTACAAGTGGCCCAAGCGAAAAAGCGCGTTTCGTCCAGTCATTAATTACGAAATAGAAAGAAATACAAGTTCGCGTCTCGTTTTCTATTTTTACATTAAAAATGGATTTAATTTAAAGGGCCGCTGTAATTGGCGAAAGCTGTAGCGTGTTCCCTGCCATTGTCCATATATTTATTTTCTGTGTTTTAATGTTTATTGGCAAAGTTAGATAAATAAACATTAAAAACTATATGTCTCTGTGTTGTTCTAAACCAACTCACAATAAGAATGTAATTATACAATATACTACTTACTAAATAAATGTTTCGACCAATGCTCCGTGATGGCGAGCAGATAGTCGATATATACATGTTCGACTGTTGACTTATTTTCGTAAATTTAACCTTCGTCACGTGTCACCAACTTACATGATATGCCACGAACGAGAAGCCGTTGTGAGGAGAAATGAACGTTTTAAAATCATTTCATACACGTGTATATTTTTGTCGAAAGTGAACAGTTTTCTGGATTTAGATTCTCTCTGAAACACTCAAATATATTTTCAAATATAATATCTCATTTGAATAAAAGTGGCCAAATAGGAACGACTTGAAATTAGCGGTCGATAACAAATTTTTCTATCTCTGTTGCCGCAAAATATTCTCAGAATTTTCAAACATTTGCCCAAGTGGAGGTCGCTGTATATGAGAGAAACGTTATATATAGACATTGCAAGTTCTCTGCAAACTTCAGGTTTCGTAAAATGTTTTATCCACAAATGTTTTATCCATCCGCGAGTTAAGTCATCTATAAATTAATTGCGAAGACTAGATTATTTTTATTTTGATTATTTGAGTATTCTTTTGACTGCTATTCCTTGTTATTCTTTTGAATTTTGACCATTTTTTCAACACTCCGACATATACGCGCTTCCAATTATCATGTAACGGCAGAAAAATCGACCATTTTAAATTGGTCATGTTGGTTTAAGTTTTTAACGCAATGATAGAAAAAATATCTCATTCGATAGTTAAAGGCATAATCTTTATTAGGATGGGAAAATTAAATCTATACATACCCAATACTTAATTAACGCACAATAACATGGCAAATTCTGTATATAATGAAATAATTTATTTTTCTACGTTTTATTCGACTATATTTTAGTTATCTTCAGGAATGGATGAAATACAAGCATAACAGTGTCTTATATACCCTAGTTACAGCTACTGTCTTTCTTATAGTGATGATGATATGCGTATTAATATATAGAACAATATAAGTGTATAGTTCGTTGTGTTCACATTTACTGTGACTAAGATATTGTTAGTGAGTTTTCTTCGAACCTTAAGTTGTTTTTTGAACAAGGGTTATTAGTGCAGTTAGGATTCAACCCGTCGACATATTTTCAGGCCTTTGAGAACTTTCCATCCTTCGGTACGTAACACCTTGTTTTTCCAGTAAAAGATTAAACAGTTAAATGTGCAATTCATAAAGGCTATGGTTTGGGACCAATTCGCTGCAAGGTTTGCATTATCCAAAGTATTTTTTGTGTCTGGCGAGTTTATTCTCAGTCCAACGTAGACGAACCCTGGAATGGATACCACCGCAAGACAAGCGACTGCCAGCAAACAACTCGATATATTTTTCAAAGAAAACGTCTTTTTCATCTCGAGCGGTATTCTTTTGTTTTTACAACTTTTCCTGACGACTAGAAACAATTTGTAGTTGATAAATAACATTGCAGGAATGACAAGAATACAAATAATTATAGCATGTACTTGGTGGGGAACAACAGAGTCGTTTACAGACATCACTTCCAGAATTACTTGGAAGATGATCAGTATTGCAAGAAGAGTTAAAAGTCTTCGCTTCGTTACCGATGTTCGATGAAAGATAGGATAAGATGTCGCCAAATATCGATCGAAATTCATCACCAAAAGAGCGAATAATGAAAAAACAAGGAAAATATTTGTCCATCTTAAAGAAATATGTGGCCATCTAGCATTTCCATCCAACTTTCCCGTCAACCATGACATCGAGATAAGCGCCATCAATGGACCATTGGTTAAAACCGCGAGCAAATCGCAACAGGACAAAAGCATTATCATGAAATAACATAATTTCTTTCGAAGTTGTACAGATTTCCAGAAACTGAGTATGACCAAGGAATTTAAACATATTCCTGAGAAAAAGAAGAATACGTTCAGAGCAAATATGAATATGAGGTTGATAAAATAATAAGAATCCATCCTCGAGCGACTTCTTCTCAAGAATTAAACATAAAACTGAAACAGTTGTGTTTAAGTATGAGGCCTGAATTTCAAGTACTCAAGTGCAGAAATAACATCTACAAGTAAACTATGTATTTCCTGTCATAAAATGCATGGTAATATGGGGGCGACATAGCACGCTTCTGTGTCTTGATGTGTTTGAAAATATTTCATATTTTGTTAATTCATGCAACCTCATGGAAGTTCGTATGTAAAAAATACCGCGTGAAAGACAGTGTTATATAAGATGTAAAAACACGAACCCCAGTCAAGTGCCTATTATGTACAACACAGAATGCGTTCTTCATACTGATTTAGAACTGATAGAGCTATCCATGGAATATAAATAAAGTTAGTTTAATTTAGGTTTCCTCCTGTAGTAATCCTGAATCAATAAGAGATGATCCAGGACCTCTAGGGAAACAGTTTAGATCTGAAGTTTATTTTTGTAAATAAGTATAGGTTTATCCTGGTTTTTAGCCTCGTCTTATAATGTGTTTAACTCGGCAGTAAGATGAAACGTGCTGTTAGCTTGGGCCATCTGTCCCCTCAAAACAATTTAAATGCATCGCCCATGCAGGGGCTGCGGAAGCAATGTCAAGGGGCGGGGGCAGCCATTTCAAAAGGGCGCTTGCTCCTCAGCCTTTCTGGGCGGCAATATTTGTTAAAACTCGACTGTAGGATACTCGATTACTTGTGGCTATTATGGGTGAGCAAACTTCGACATTAATTTTGAACAATTTTATTCGTTGCATCGTGCTAAGGGCGCAAAATAAAATCAGTAAACGGATATATTGCCTGATGTACCATTAACTGGTTAAAAATTAAGCAAAGATTGCTTAAGCATTGCTTAAAAATAGTTATAAATTCCAATTCCTGTAAAGAACGCACAAATTCGAGGTAGTTCTGGTAAAAAGGGCAACCTGCTGCCCCCGCCATGTTTATGCAACGGGGGCAGTTGCCCCCATCAAGCCCGAAGTTTGCCGTTATCAACCGAAGCCGAAGGCTGAAGTTGATAACGGCAAACTGAGGGCTTGATAATTCTTCATATTGTACGAAAACCGAATTCAATAATTGTTTTAATATTTAATTAAAAAATTCAAAACAAACATTTGTATTTTATTTGTATTAAGAAAAGAACAATTCCTTAGTCCTTCGGCAGCCGTTGTCGCGTCATATCAATGGCGTCGGCGAGTCAATATGATTCTCGTCGTCATAGTAATATGGCGCAAACGCGTCCAATTTTTTTTCATATTGCAATTGACTCTTTGACGTCATTTTCTTAATGCGAATGTGAAAAATCCGTATTTGGTTAGCTAACCATTGAGTTGATATGACAATTTCACAGTTGGCTGTTAGCCAATCAGAAACCAGGAATTTTTTAAATAAATAATAATTAAACATATTGCATCCTAATTAACCCGTGTGGAATCTTCTTTTTAGAACATGCAAGCAGAAACGCGGGAAAACTCGTTGGAAATTTGGAAACTAGAGCGCCAGTCTCCTGTACTCGTCAAGAGCATTGGAGAAGAATCCCCCGCGGTTAAGAATATTGAACAACAGACGAAAGATCTTATTGAACACAATGATAAATTATCACAAGACATCGCGGTTGGAATTAATGGGGTATGTCATGCCTAAAATTACAAAATTAAAATTACATTTCTACAGCGCAAGTTAACATATGGACATGAGCACTTTTAATACGTCCAGTATTATGCTTACCTAATCACTGACTTATAGCCTGGACTATTTATCTTTACAACAATTGTGATATTACTTTCTTAACTGTGTTTATCCTAACCATTGATAACTTATATACACTAGATGGCGCATCTCTTTTAGTAAAATTGAAGCCAAGAATATTCCAGCGGTTACCCCCATTTGAATAGATGTCGGCCATGTTGGTCGTTCCCACTCGCTAATAAACGCTTAAAAACAACAATAACTTTCATCATTTGAATAGTTTAAAAAGTATTTGGAATGGGTTTAACTTAATGTTTAAGTTCCCTGTTTAAGAAATAGAAAACATACGAATCTTCTCATTTCATGGGAACGACCTGAGACTGCAATCACGGCTTCAATTTTTGAATTGCAGAATAATTAGATGCACTATCTAGTGTATATAAGATATCTATGATCCTAACCCACCCTGTCAATTTTCCCTGTGGGAGGAAACCGGAGGACCCGGTGAAAACCCACAACGCAAAGCGTTGACCGACTCTTTAAAACCTCGAGATTCGAGCTATTTAAACAAGATAACAAAGTAACTTGGATTTTAAATAGCTCGAATCTAGAGTTTACAAGATTTTCATATTCGGAGTCTGTTTCATCTTGTATTGCTGCAGTTTGGTCACTTTTTTTGTACAGCTGAGCTATGTACTATTTAAAATACGGGCAGGAGTGCTTTATCAGATATAAAACACAGGCGACAGCCGAGTGTTCTATATCTGATAAAGACGGACTGCGAGTGTTTGAAATGGCTTAAAAAACAGTTCATCTTATGAGTTCATTGGCGAAGTAATTTTAAAATCAATGTTGTTTAAGCCGAGAAAATCAAAGCAAAAATTTATGTAAATTAACATCGGTATTCATTCCTTTGTCTTTTCCTTATTAATTATTAAGAGGCAATTTTTTTCAGTGTCACTTATTTGCAATGAAAAGTGTTCAAAACCTAAAATCTTTTCGGCGTTCCTCTCAAAATGACTTTGTTTTAGCTTTATTCTCTAGTTTATAGAGTTAGCTACCTTTCTAAATGCATCTGCCGGTTCAGAAACATAAAATTTTTAGTTAAAAATTGTCAATTAAAATACAATTATCAATGATGCTTTAAAACTGATGCCATATTTACAGCCATATAAGCAAAACTTACTGAACTTCAGACATCATTTTCTCTTTGGCGTATCATCTAAAATCTCCACTTATATTTTAGCATTATTTTACAGATAAAACACTAAACATACTTTTTAAGTTTGTTTGCCGATTGAGAAACGTATGGAAAAATAAAAATTTTGAATTTAGTCATAACCTCAAGTGATATATTATACGCATTAGTTTTGAGCGCGTGTTACGTAACATACAAAAAAATCTCCTCTTAATGAGTTTTTGAAGCTCTATTTACATATTTGTGGCATTCAAAACATCCAGGTGATCTCGTGTTCGTATTTTAGCCAATCAGCGCTCAGAAAGGGTTGTCCGAATAGAAATCAATTTTGATGTTTTCAGTCATTTATATCTTTCGTTATTCTTTATGAAACTAGTTGAAATTTTGTAATTATGTTTGGTTATGAGAACTACAGCTCTGACAAAAATATGGAATCGAAATAAAGTATATTATAGGAGATATTCAGTTGTTTTAATCATAAAATGGATTTCTATTTGACAACTAGTGCCAGTACTTTTCCGCGTATCAAGATCATCTGGATACTAAAGTGAAATGTTATGCAAAAATCAAATTAACAAATAAACACTTTTCGATTCCTGCCTATAAAGGTTTATGTCGAAAACTGTGCATAGTATTTGTGCGAAATTTCCTTTTAAAAAAAAGCTTCAACATATATGAACTATTTTAAAATATTTATTGTTCAGCTTGAGGCGAATCAGCACAAAGCCAAGAAACTCCAGGAACATGTGGACTCCGTAAATGACTGGACAGCTAGTACCACTGTATTCCTTGATGAGTTCAATGTCATTGCCGGTCAACTTGTACCAAGTGACGCTTCTGGAAAAGACAAAGCATCAGATGTCGGTGAAACTGATGCAACGGATGGTCAAGGCGATGCTGTTGATGGAGACGATGTCGAAAAAGCAAAGAAAGAACACGAAGAAAAAATAAACGCTGCAAATGAAATGATCCATAAAATTGCTGTAAGTTTTATGAAGATCGCATCAGTTTTTACTCGGTATAGTGTTTCTCTTGTCCAGTAACGTTGTAAAATAACGAGAAAGTGCAATGCTCTCTGAGTTAAAGAGAAGCGTATTTCTGGTTAACGTATTAACATTTACAATGTAACAACTTAAATAGCCTACAAGGAGCACATAGACTGGAAACGGTTTGCTAACAAGCAATGAAAATAAGCATAAACGGTGCTGATGTTATCGAAGTGTGTAATTTTTTTTAATGTATATCATTAGCAAGTAATAGTACGGTTTCTCTTCCAATGTGGAAAACACACACACTTTTCTGACCCGTGAAATTTTGGTCCTCGAAAATCTTACTCGTGCATGTTTTTTCCAAATTGCACTTGAAATCGCACTATATTCTCAGTACTATTTAAAACATCAGCAGAAAGTAGTAGAGAAAATTCGAGGTCATATTTATTTCAAGTAATTGTATATTCCATTTTAGATTCGACGTGTGGATATTGGTGAGTACGAAGCATCGGTTGATCGTATCAATGAACTTCATGCAGAGCTACCTGGTGAACCAGATCAGACATCTGAGCTGGATGTAAAGGTTGAACAGTTGAATACTAACTGGAAGAATTTCAATACTGCTGTTGATAAAGTTGCTTGGATGAAAATACCGGTATGTGACAAAGAGACATTCCTCTTGTAGTAACACTGGATCAATAAGCTATGAACCTTACTGGACCTCTAGGAAGATCAATTTAGAACTGATAGAGCTATCCAGTATAAATAAAGTTAGTTTAGTTAAGGTTTCCTCCTGTAGTAACACTGGATCAATAGGAGATGATCCTTACTGGACCTCTAGGAAGAACAGTTTAGAACTGATAGAGCTGTCCAGTATAAATAAAGTTAGTTTATCAAGCTTAATTATTTCATTTTTCCAGGGTGTTAATTCACTTCAAGCCATCACCTACATCCTCCACGATATGAAAATCAACAAAGCAGTCGATGGTGTAGCTGGCTTGGAAACATTTGACCAATGGAAGGAAAAGGTTTCGGAGCTTGAAAATTCTGTGGGGGTGGTAGAAACAAAATTCAAGCCAGAGAAAGATATCAAAAAAGATTATGATGAGATCCAAGCTGTCTTCAGTAACATTCAGGTAAGAGAATAAGTTCTGGTGCTTAAACTAAACGTGATGGACTAGTTTGTAGCCACGTGGATTTAGATCAATGGAATATATCTCTTTGCGCAACAAGTGAAAAATTGTTGTCCTCTCCGACTGACTTATATGGTTGGACCTCTACTCAAGGTCTTAAAATAATTGAGGAGAAACATATACACAGTAAACGGTTAGACTTTCGCGTCTTCTCGGATAAGGACGTTAAATCGTAGGTATACCAAGGATCCCCTATCAATTGGCCAATAACCTTTTGGGAAATCCGCTCACCAATGAGTGAGGAACTCGATAAACTAAAACGGAGTCCAAAGTGTAAAAAAGTTTCCCAGTTTACAAGAAGAATATAGTTTTTCGAGAGGCTTTGAAGCCGCGACCTGCGAACTTATATCTTTTACGGTTTAATTTCAGGAATGTCAAGAAGAAATTGATGAAGAAGTTTTACCCAAACTTGAAGTGATTCGTCTTGCTGGTGTTAAATTTTGTTCTCCTTCTGAGGAAAGTTCGGAACCTGTTGCCGAAGAGATCAAAACTGAAGTATCAACCACAGTCCTTTCTCTTCATGAGAAAATTGAGAGTTTACAAACTATAATACAGCTTCAGAGACTAAGGTATGATTATGGAGAGAACGGGGGAATTTCAGGCCTGAAGGGTAGGTCTACATCCCATTTCTCAGCACAAAATAGATCTCTTTAGAAAAAACTTTAGGTTTAAAGTCTATAAATACCAGATCTCTGATTCGCAATAGCAGAAAAATAACCTCTCCATTACAGTGCAATAATAAACAAAATTGGGCAAAGAATCGTTTGCGTGCTCAGTATAAAAATGTAAAATAAAATTGAATCGTATTTTCTTCTTAGGCTTGAAGATGTTATCTATGAATATTTCCATGAACGAGTGCGATGTGATCAACGTCTCCTAGCTCAACAACAGACCGAGAACAAGAGATTGTTTCCAGTTGGCAAAGATGTTGATACTATCATTGTGCAGTTGGAATTAATTAAGGTTTGTCCTCAGTTTAATTTCATGACGAGATTAATGTAGTGGAATGTTGCTGCTGTTGCTGTTAATGTTGTTGTTGTTGCTGCTGTTCCTGTTTTTGCTGTTGCTGTTGCTGTTGTTGTTGTTGTTTCTGCCATTGTGTCTCTATTTTTTTTTTGTCATTGCTTATCTGTTAATTCTTTTCGTCTTTGATTCTTTGCTCTGGTTGCTCCCTAAAATCATTCTGTATTCTTTATTTTTGCACTCCAGGAAACTGAAGAAACGTTCAACACTAACGACAAGAAATTTCAGGAAACACAAGCGCAGTTCAACGAATTGAATGAAAAGAAACTAATTAATGATCCAGAACTTATCACCTTTGTCATTGAAAGTAACAAAAATTTGGCAATTCAGCGCAAGACGGTTGCAAAACTTGGTCTTGACATTGAGCAAAAGTAAGTATTACTGACGGGTGCTTTATAAGGATTTCGCTTGGTCTACATGCAGCTAAAAATAAGTGAGAATAATAAGTCATTCATGGAAACCTGTGGGATGTGTGAACAAAAGAGTGAAGCAAAGCACAGCATTTTTCTTGCGGGCGGATTGTGCTATTAAAAAACTTTCCTCAGGTTTTAATACTTGATTAAATTGTTGGGCTTTTGTTTGAATTTTCAGTAAGTTAAATTCAAGTAGTTAAAAAGTAATTCGATGGTCCCTTACAGGCTTCGTCGTAATCTGATCGGCAAGTTCAACACCAGTAAAACCAAGTTTAACAAATGGCTGAAGACTATGGAGAAAAGGGAGAAAAGTGTGGATTCTGAAGTCGTTGGTGTTGAAAAGTCCTTCACTGAGTGTATTAAATTGGAGGTAAGTTTAAAGTGGTTTGATAGCGCTATACCCAGTATAAATAAAGTTAGTTTAGTTTACGTTTCCTCCTGTAGTAACACTGAATCAATAAGAGATGATCTTTACTGGACCTATAGGAAGAACAGTTTAGAACTGATAGAGCTATCCAGTATAAAGTTAGTTTAGTTTAGGTTTCCTCCTGTAGTAACACTTGATCAATAGGAGATGATCCTTACTGGACCTCTATAGGAAGAACAGTTTAGAACTGATAGAGCTATTCAGTATGAATAAAGTTAGTTTAGTTTAGTTTTCCTCCTGTAGTAACACTGGATCAATAAGATCCTTGCTAGGCTTCAAAAACTGATAAAGCTGTCCCGTATAATCGAAGTGACAATATTAACTAAACTAAAATTGTAAAAATAATTCTATTGTGTTATTAGAGTATCGCAGAAGAGCTGCCGAGCGGTGAGAAAATTGATGAACGTGTTGTCAAACTTCTGGTCCAGATAAATATTGAAGTGATGTGGACTGAGGCGGAGCTTGATGCTTCAAGAGCTGAAGTGAACTCACTGACCGATAGACATACATTGCTGAAGACAAATATTGATGACAAACGCAAGACGTAAGAAATTTTTTATTGTTATTGACGAGTTTCATTCGTTTGTATCCGAACTAGCTGAAAAATATATCTCAAACGTGGTGGTCCAGTGTAGGTAGTATTCTACAATAAACTGTCGTGGTTTGTGTCTGAACTACCTGAAAAAGACATTTCGATGTTTTGACCGAAGGCCCAATGTCAAGACGTCTGTAGCCATGACTCAGAACCATTGTTATTTTTTGTTTCAAGATTACAAACGAAAGTGAAAGAGGGTCTGGATGAAACTCTTGGCGTGGCTGAGAAGTCCATTTCTGATGCAGAAGCCTGGGACAAACCAAGCACTCTCTCCGATGAGCTGGAGCAAGCAACTGGCCAGATTCAACAATCAATGGTATTTATAGATTAACTGCATTGCCGCGTGAATTTGTATAATAGCTCTATCAGTTCTAAACTATTCTCCCTAGAGGTCCAGTGAGGATCATCTCTTATTGGTCAAATGTTACTACAAGTGGAGACCTAAACTAAACTAACTTTATTTATACTGGATAGCTCTATCAGTTCTAAACTGTTCTTCCCAGAGGTCCAGTAAGGATCATCTCCTATTGATCCAGTGTTACTACAAGAGGGAACCTAAACTAAACTAACTTTATTTATACTGGATAGCTCTATCAGTTCTAAACTCTTCTTCCTAGAGGTCCACTGTAAATGTGAAGTAAATATATACTTCAAAAAAAATAGTTATGAACAATCTTTTTGAATTTTTAGGAAAACGTAACCAATGTGAACAATATGTACACTCAGACAATGCAGTCTTTGAAGCGCCCTCAAGAAATCGCGCAGTCTGGAGTCCTTCCAGTAGACGTGAGTGCTGATATTGAAACCAAGTGTCGTGATCTGTCCAAGAGAGTTGGGCGGCTCCCAGCTGTTGTCCTCAGGAATCATAAGAGGTAAGTAGTGAAGTTAATAGCGAGCTTAAACAAGGGACATTGTTGTCAACACGAACGCCAGATTGCCGAGGGGGGCTGGATTAAAAACTGCGTTTGTATCAGTCTGTAGTAATGTTCAACACATATGACAGAACATAAGATTTTTAAAGGACGAAAGCTGTATCTGGCTTACATGTATTGATCAAACATGGATTTAGTCATGAACTTCATGAACCCACTATCATGAATACATACAAAAAATCATGATATTACAAATATTTCTAGTTTGTTCGAGGCGTTCACGCAATTACTTCATAATGTTGTCAACGAAAGCGAACAATGGATCTCGCAGAATGAAGGAAATGTCATGGTATCTTTTGTGTCTATCGCCAGTTTGGAGGACTTGAAGAATAAAATCCAGGAAAACAAGGTACTTTGTTGCTCTTGTCCCAAAACAATGCAATAACTGTGTTTCAGTAACTATTAGGGATGATCGAAAATTTGAAATAAGGGATAAATTCTGATACTACGATTATTAAAATTAGTGTAGTAGAACTAATGTTATGACTGTTTTAAAATAAAGTCTGGTTTCCTCAATGAACCATTGAAATCATGTCAGCTTGTCAACAAGATGTGTTCGTAGTGCTTGTTCCCAGTTTGTTGACAAGTCTGGAACAAGTTGTTATCATCTTGTAACAAGGTTGACGAGGCCAACAGACTGGCAACAAGTTGTTCCAACAAGTCTGATATCGTCTGCACGTAACAAGTTGTTAACAAGTTGATGACAACAAGCTCGTAGCGACTTGTTACGAACAGCCTGTGTTAGTCTTGTTGGAACAACTTGTAGCAAGCCTGTTACCGTCATCAACCTTGTAACAAGGTGATAACAACTTGTTCCAGACTTGTCACAACAACTGGGAACAAGCAGTGCGAACACATCCTGATATCGACTTGACAACAACCTTGTTACAACTGGTTTCCAGATCTGGGACAACTCGCTCGTTTTAACGTGTGTAGCTTGTTAACCACATCTACCCCATTTTGCCACAATTATTTTAAATGCGTTTAAAATTCGTTTATCCAGGAATTCGTTGTTGAGATGAAGAAACACGACCTGGAACTAGTCATTGTAGAGCTTGAGCGAATGAGCAATCCTGATTTCAAACTGAAAGCCACGTCCAAAGATCTTCAAAGCCGCCTTCTTGCTATACAGAGGTCTGCCGACGAACGACAGCTTGTACTGCTCTCAATACTCAACCAGTGGGAGGCCATCAGAGAGAAGTTGAGGGAATTATTGGACTGGATTGATGTGAAAGATTTGAAATTAAAAGAATTGAAAGAGCAAGTGAATCTCGCTGACGAGGATGAAGTCAAAGGTGAACTGAAAGAACTCAAGGTAAGATATTTTCCTGTTCTAAATTCATCTGGTTTACAGTACATATTTGGTTTCCTCCTGTTGCAACATAACAGCATGAGGAACAGAACTGATAAAGCAATTCAATATAAATACAATTGGTTTAAGTTTCCACCTGCAACACTGGATCAATAAGAGATGATCCTTACTGGACCTCTAGGAAGAACTGTTTAGAACTGATAGAACTATCCAGTATAAATAAAGTTAGTTTAGTTTAGGTTTCCTCCTGTAGTAACACTGGACCAATAAGAGATGATCCTTGCTGGACCTCTAGGAAGAACAGTTTAGAACTGATAGAGCTATCCAATATAAATGAAGTTAGTTTAGTTTAGGTTTCCTCCTGTAGTAACACTGGATCAATAAGAGATGATCCCTACTGGACCTCTAGGAAGAACAGTTTAGAACTGATAGAGCTATCCAGTATAAATAAAGTTAGTTTAGCTTTCTTCCTGTAGTAACACTGGATCAACAAGAGGTGACCCTTACTGGACCTTAATGTACCCTCATGGAATTGCATTGATAACGTGTCCATAATCCAATGATATTCAATCTTTTTTCACAGGTAATGCAAGCACAAATGGAAGACGAGTATCCAGAAGTTGTAAACTTAAAAAATATGGGTGAAGGTCTGAAGAAAATCCTGGGAGATGAATCTAAAGCCAGCGCTCGCGTGGACGAACAAGTCAATGACTTCGTGGATTGTTGGAAGACCCTGGCCTGCGATATTCAAGAAAAGATAAGAAAGGTTTGTGCGGAGATCTCAAGAGAATGCAGATCGAGACGTAGCTAAATTAGTTGCTTCGAACTTGTCTACTTATTTTGCAGTGATAAGCAATTCATACGCATTTTCTGAGCTTATCTGTTTAGTTCAAAAAATTAGTACTATTAACAGCTATCCCATCAGATATAACTTTTGTTGAATCCATCAGCAAATACTATTTGTAATCATGTTTGACTGAACATGCTCTAAATTGATCGTTTTATAGCTCGAGTCTTCGGAGAGACAACTCAGCACAATGCACAGATACATGGATAACACTCAAGACTGGATGGATGACGTCACTGAAATACTTGACCAGTACGCAGCCAATGAGCGACGATTACAAGGTCTGCCTGCCGAAGATAAGCCGAAAGATTCCGAGGCTGAACCGAATGTGTCCGAAGAAGGGGATAAAGTTTCAGACGATGAACCGAAAGTGTCCGAGCAAGTGGCGAAAGATTCCGAAGGAGAGCCGAAGGTTTCCGAAGGTGAATCGAAGGTTTCCGAGGAAAAGGCTGACGTTTCCGAAGTTGAACCTGAAGTAAAGGAACTGGATGAAGATGGGAAAGAAGAATTGCGGCAGGAAAACAAGAATATGATGCAAGCATTTGTGGTGAGTGTGTTGTAAACGTGGACATGTACTACTACTGAAGACGTAGGGGCCTGTTCTTATGATTGTCGGGAAGATCACCTGAATGTAATGAACAATCCCTCGGCAAAAATGAACATCCCTGTCTGGTGGATTATTCCACTTGAAAAAGTTCCCACTATTTCTTCCGTGGTTCATTTCTCCCATTTATTAATAAATTCTATGTCATGTTGTTGCAGATCAAGCGTCAAAGCCGCGCCACATGTCAAGCATTTGTGGACTGGGCAGGAGAACTGGGACAGCAAGCCTCGGAGGATCTCGATGACGAATCCAGAGATGTTCTTAAGATTCGGATTGAAAAATTCCAATCTGATTGGGATGTCTTTACGAACAAGATTGAAGATTTCTCTCAAAATAATGCAGAGGTAAGCATTAAGTTTTAAGTTTAGAACTGATAGAACTATTCAGTATAAATAAGGTTAGTTTAGTTTAGGTTTCCTCCTGTAGTAACACTGGATCAATAAGAGATGATTCTTACTGGACCTCTAGGGAGAACAGTTTAGAACTGATAGAGCTATCCAGTATAAATAAAGTTAGTTTAGTTTAGGTTTCCTCCTGTAGTAACACTGGATCAATAAGAGATGATTCTTACTGGACCTCTAGGAAGAACAGTTTAGAACTGATAGAGCTATCCAGTATAAATAAAGTTAGTTTAGTTTAGGTTTCCTCCTGTAGTAACACTGGATCAATAAGAGATGATTCTTACTGGACCTCTAGGGAGAACAGTTTAGAACTGATAGAGCTATCCAGTATAAATAAAGTTAGTTTAGTTTAGGTTCCTCTTGTAGTAACACTCGAGCTAGGCAGCTCCGTTAATATGATCACATGGACTGACCTTAAAATTTATACCATTTTCAATATTCTTCTTTTACAGGACATCGAATTCATAGAATTTCAGTTGGCAGAACAACAAAGCGAAGATCTCCCAGAGACAGTGACGTTTGAGGAATGGAAGACGGAAATATCCCATATGGATGATTGGTTCACGTCGATGGATGAGAAATGTATTGACGTGACCATATCACGTGACAGTAACAGTTTAAAGAAGGGAGAACAAGACACCAAGGTTTGGAAAATTTCTTGAAATACTGGATTGATTCAGTTGAGTTTATAATGGTCCCTTGCTTGCCTACAACCTCGTATCTAACAGATTTTCAGAAGTAAAAAGTACCCTGGTTATTTGTAATATGTAAATGCTTAGATTTTCTCCTACAAAGATTTTTCATAATTGTTTTGTTTTTTGGAAATACCGCATAACTTTATTTGTGGTTACGGATAGATTTCTGTATTGATGATTCACATTTCTTTATGCAGATAATACTAACGGAGTTCCACAATGAAGGTAAACCGCGCTTCAACAAGATCATAGTCCTGGGACGGAGATTGATCGATACTAATTCCCAGACCCCTGAAGACCAGCAGGAGATTACCATCACTATTACGAAGTTCACCAAACGGATGATTGAAATGGAGCGAACTGTTGAGCTACAGCGAATAAGGTTTGTAATTTACCCATGACATCATCACCTTAGTATTTATACATGAACTTGTGGTTAGAGCTCGACAACTGGACTCTGTAGCTCAGTTGGTTAGAGCGCTCCTTATCATTAGATTCAGGTCATTGAGAGAAAGATTTTGATATATGTTCGACGTCTGTACATTGTATGATTGTGCTGATCATTTTATTTAGAACGATGGAGACCATCGTGGATTACTGTAAAGAAAGATTGGATCATTGTGAATCATCTGTAGAACGAGACGAGATTAACACGAATCAACTCACACCATCTGGTTCAACTCCTGAAGCCGTTCATGAACAAATTGTGCTCTTGAAGGTTCGTCTCGAGTTTCAATTAGATATGTGTTTGCTTAACTAAATTTGTGTCATAGTGGTTAAGTTTCCCCTGTAGTAACACTGCATGGATCAATAAGAGATGGTCCTTAATGGACCTTTAGGAAGAACAGTTTAGAACTGATAGAGCTATCCAGTATAAATAAAGTTAGTTTAGTTTAGGTTTCCTTTTGTAGTAACACTGGATCAATAAGAGATGATCCTTACTTGGACCTCTAGGGAGAACATTTTAGAACTGATAGAGCTATCCAGTATAAATAAAGTTAGTTTAGTTTAGGTTTCCTCGTGTAACAGCATAAATGATTGAAATATGTGTTCCTATCAGGTATGTGAAGATGAAATTCCTCAACACGAAGAAGAATTTGTGGAAATTCAAACGTTCACGATGGAAACAAGACACCCGGGCTTCATCACGTATGAAACTCAATCGGAACTGGAGAAAAGTTGTAAAGCGATCGACAAAAGAAGAACTGAAGTGGACAAACAGATGAAAGAAAGTCACAACAGGTGGGGATTGAGACATCAAATATGTAGAGCAGCCTATAAATAATACATACATTATAAGCAGCCGTGTTGTATCAGATGTACAAACTCCAGCCAAGAGGTTGGTATGTTTCGTAAAACACAGACCCGAATAGCTTGTTTTCAACTATTGTGTTTCAAGAAATTATTCAAAACGAAGTAATTTAACGATGGTCAATAGAAGAAGGTTAGGAAACTAGTAGTAGTAGTACATATTGCATTCAATATCCAAACCTTTTTTCTCAGACTGTATCGCACGATGGTGAATTTCTTTGATCAACGTAAGAAAGTGACGCTGAAGTGGTTGAGCAGTTGTGAGCGAAAGGAACGACAAGTTAAACCTGATGTGAAGGAATTAAAAGACAGCAAGAATGAATATATCAAAGTCAAGGTAACAATAGAATCTGCTTCAATATATTGCAAGCATATCCAGGGTTATTTATAATATGCGTTTAGACTTACCTTGCACAAAATTTCGTGATAAATAGCCGAGATCCCTGTCTGTGTGCTCATGCATAATTTTATGGCAGCAGATTGAATACTTTCGGAATGGCAACATTTCTTTCGTAATTTTTGTTAATTTTATTACATTTGGTTTTGTCTATTTAGGAAGTACGCACTGAGTTTGATGAAGGTCGCCAGAACTTTGTTACATTTATTGAAGTTCACAAGCTGGTCCTTGCCGATGACGTCATGGACAGTAAGAAATCTGCAGAGGTCGAGAGAGATGCGAACTCGATATCTGGTCGAGTTGAACAAGTTGACAAAATCTTACATGAACAGGAAACCAAGTACGTTTTGAACATATGGCTTCTCTCGTTCAGCTCTATCAGTTCTAAACTGTTCTTCCTAGAGGTCCAATAAGGATAATCTCTTATTGATCCAGTGTATTAATTATTTGATTGTCTCTTCTTCTCTAGACTCTATACAACTCTGTTAACAACATTAACGCTACTCTTGGATTCCATTGAGACGACATTGAGTGATGCCCGAGGAAGAATAAAACCGGACGAAGTTATTTCGACTTACTTTAAAACCGCCAAGAAACAGATGGATGAAACCAAGGTATATCAGTGAATTTTGCATATTGACCCAACGTGCGTAACCCATAGCATCGCTCTGTACATAAAATTGTGTTACAAGTTGCGCCAAAATTGCCTCCTGTCACATGGCCTTAAGGTTGAGTTACGCGAGCAATAAAATTGCTGCAACTTAAAACAAAATATGATTTCAACGCATGTTAAGTGAAAATGTCTACACATAAATTACAAATCACCATGTGTCGACATTTCTACTTAACATGCGTTGAAATCGGATTTTGTTGCAAGTTGCAACAATTTTGTTGCTCATGTAACTCCAGCTTTATTAATAAGATCCTTCTTGTTTTGCTCAAATATGGCTGATAAACTAAAGCATTTGTTTTTGTGTGTAGGCTATGGCCCGCGATATTCAAGTGATTCAGTTAGCCAGCAACAAACAGTTAGAGCAAGGGGAGGATGTTAAGAAAGCTAAATTACTTGGACCTGAGGATGCTGACAGTGTAGAATTACGGCTCAGTGATTTGACGAAGAAGTCCGCTGACCTGCAAGAAGCGGCTCAAGGAAAAGAAGCCAGGTTCGTCTAAGTTTATTTAATGTTGTTTTTCTGTTTAGAACAGTTTAGAACTGATGGAGCTGTATAGTCCAGTATAAATAATGTTAGTTTAGTTTAGATTTCCTCCTGTAGTAACACAGGATCAATAAGAGATGATCCTTACTGGACATCTAGGAAGAACAGTTTAGAACTAATAGAGATACCCAAAGGTTTCCTGTGTTTGACCAATTGTTATATCGTTTTCAGAATGCGAGTTGAGTATGTGACAACGTTTAAGACAGAGTTACAGCGATGTAGTCAATGGATCACATTCCTGGAGTTAAGAGTTGAGAAGACTTTGGCTGAAGCTGAGGATTACCTTGGATATAAGCAGCTCAAAGAAGATCACGATGTATGTATATATCACTTAGTTTTAGGAGATTTTAGAAAAGTGCAAATGTGCTAAAATCAGACCGAAACTCTGATGGCAGTAGTACACATGTATATGCATGAACATTTATTGTGTTTTCACGTTCTACTTACCGTACAGAGAGAAGCTCGCGCCTAAGGTTACCGTCAGGTATATCACAGGGAAAATTTTAATTTTCCAATACTTGGTTTTTGAACTTTTTGTTTCACCGATTCTCGCTACGGACTTATGACACTTGTGCGAAAAGAGTCAGTCAACACTCTAGCGCAAGTCGTGGTTTTTCATCGAACGTGTGCGGCTTTGCAATTCCAGTGCAACGCTCTAACCAACTGAGCTACAGAGGCCAGTTGTCGAGCTCTAACAACAAGTTCGTGTATATAATATACTAAGGTCTAAAATCTAAATATGATTGCAGCATTTTGAAGAGGACTTGAAGGTCTACGATCTCAACATGTTGGTCAAAGAAGTCGAGAAGATTGATGAACTGGAGGCCGTAGTCAAGGAAGAGCTTGCAGCTTTGGAGAAACGTTGGAAGAAGCTTCTAAGATGGTCGGAAGAGAGAGGACTGAGATTGTCCAAAATTGTTTCACTGTGGTCGAAATTCCGTCTGGAGGAGATCGCGATATTGAACTGGATTGATGAGAAAGGAGAACAATTGAAAGTTGCAGATGACGTGAACTTGGCTGATGAGGAAAATGTGACCGAACAATTGGATGTATTGAAGGTACAGTTAAATGCAGTGGCGAGCTTAGGCCTGTTTTATACGTCGAATTTTATACGTCGAATTTTGGTCTCGTCGAATGCAATTAAGACAATAGATAATGAGATGATAAACCTCATTAAGCTTCATTATCTATTGTTTAAATTGCATTCGACGCGACCGAAATTCAACGTATAAAACAGGCCTTAGTCATGGCAACAGGTCTTGGTTGATGAGAGTTTAGGAGAGTATAAACTAGCCCTTGAGGGTTATTCTGAATGTAAACTTGTCTTGTTTTTAGTCTCTGACGGCAGAACGAGAAGAATACGTGAGGCGTTCAACAGACGTTGAGAGCATGGGCCATGAACTGAAGAGAATTGTCGGAGACAACACGAAGGCTGGCGACTTCATTCAGAAACAACTTGTTGATCTTGATCAAGTTTTTAACGAACTCATTAAACAAATCGTCCAGAAAACTGTACAGGTAAATTAACATTAGAAGAATGTGTATAATGCCTTTGGTTCCTGGGCTGTAAGTTTCCTAACTTCTAAGGCCCTGTTCACATGAACCCGGGACAGCGTTATGTCTCGGGGCAAGCAATTGTCGCGGGACAAAAATTGTCTCGGCTCCTTAGTAAAAGAATAGTTCTGTTCACATGATATTTTACTTGTCCCGGGACAAGAATTGACCCGAGTGCCTCGCCTCTGTAGACAGGGACACTCGCCTAGCCGAGACAACTTTTCCTCATGTGAACACTTGGCCCCGGGGCAACTTTGTCCCGGGATAATTGAATTTTTGGTAAAATCGCGGCTATAATTACATTTAGAGCACGTTGGACTCCACAAAACTTGTTATTTGATTGAAGATATCATTAGAAATCTATAAGTGATGATTCTAATAATATTAAAATAAAATTGTCGCTAATATCATGTTTGAAACCAAGAAGTGTAGTATGTTACTCAAAGAATTTGATCTGGTCAATCAGAAACAATGAATTGAGGACATTTTATTACGGCTGATAATCAACTACGTTCTATTTGTAAATATCATAACATAAAATACGACTTGCGTTTATCAGAATGTTTTTTATTTAGCAATATTTCACCGTTTCACGTTGGCGGGAATATTTTGATTCCCGCGTAATGTATTTATAGGCATGACCCGCGCTAGCTTTGTTCATGTGAACAGACGATATCAGTACCCCGGGTCAATGACTTGTCGCGGGGCAGTTGTTTATCCCGGGATCATGTGAACAGGGCCTAACAGAGACGGAAAAATGCACAACAGGCAAAAAGAAAATGCTGCTGAAACACTTTCTACCAGATCCCTTTTATTGTTAAATCATTTAACCAAATCAAACTTTTTCTCACAGCTCGAATCCGCACAACGGAGACTGCAATCAATGTCTGAAGAGATGAAAATAGTCAATACTTGGTGTAACGAAACTGAAGTACTCTTGGACGAATATGACGTCATGGAACAAAAGTTGCAAGATCTGAATGTTGGTTACAAGGCCGGGTCGCCTCAGGAGACTGGGGAACAGGAAGTGAAAACGGAGAGTAAAAAAGAAAAACGCGCGAGACTGAAAGAGGAGAAAGCCACGCTGAGAGAACACATGATCCAGCAGATCGAAAAACTTTCTGTGAGTAAATGATTTTGAAATAATTTGACCTTTCCTGTGATATACAATTGCCTAATCATAATTTTACCTCAGTTGCGTCTGAGACTCTTCCAGTTCTGTAGTAACACTGGATCATTAACAGATGATTCTTACTGGACCTCTAGGGAAAACAGTTTAGAACTGATAGAACTATCCAGTATAAATAAAGTTAGTTTAGTTTAGGTTTTCTTCTGTAGTAACACTGGATCAATAAGAGATGATCCTTTCTGGACCTCTGGGAAAAACAGTTTATAACTGATAGAACTATCCAGTATAAATAAAGTTAGTTTAGTTTAGGTTTCCTCCTGTAGTAACACTGGATCAATAAGAGATGACTCTTACTGGACCTCTAGGAAGAACAGTTTAGAACTAATAGAGCTATCCAGTATAAATAAAGTTAGTTTAGTTTAGGTTTCCTCCTGTAGTAGCACTGGATCAATAAGAGATGATCGTTACTGGACCTCTAGGGAGAACAGTTTAGAACTGATAGAGCTATCCAGTATAAATAAAGTTAGTTTAGTTTAGGTTTCCTCCTGTAGTAACACTGGATCAATAAGAGATGATCCTTACTGGACCTCTAGGAAGAACAGTTTAGAACTGATAGAGCTATCCAGTATAAATAAAGTTAGTTTATTTCATTTTCTACTTTCAGGCGAAGTTTGAAAAGCTCCAGGTGAACGACTCGAAAGTGAAACGTGTTAACACAATGGGCGATGAACTGAAAGAAGAAATCACTGACGCAGCAAAACAAGATCTCGACCCGAAACTCCAAGCTTTCAACGAGAGATTCAATGCTGTGAGTGAGCGGCTCAAAGATATGGCCAATAAGGATCTTCCTGAAAGTTCAGGCTGTTGGTTTGTGCGCTTTATGCGTCGAAAGATGTTTCTCCCTTCAATGAACTGAATAACCTCAAAAGCTAAGTAACTTGACAGTAATTAGTAGTAATTAGTATAATTAAGTAGTCTTTAATAACATAATTGGCAAAATGTGGCCATTATATTAACTTTATATAGCAATTTTGCTTCACTCTACTGTGTGGAATCAAATAATTTAGACATTTTTTCATGTAATAACTTTAGTTTAATACTTTAATTCAATCCTATATGTGTGTTTCTGTAATATTGTATCAAGTTTATGATCCATTAAGTGTGTTCGAACTTGTCAAAAATATGAACTGTTTAACCAGTGTGGTATGTAACACTTAGGAATCTTGAATTAGTTTGGAATTAGAATTTCCTAGTTTTGTATTCGTTTATTTTTTCATTAAATTTGCTTCTAGTTGCAAAATTTATGATTGGTCCTTGTTTTTGGTTGAGCTGTGTCCTTCGTAATTCAGCTTAGCTCGTTTGACTTTTCTCATAGGCCGAGCGGCTGGAAACTCTTACTCCAGAATATATAGAAAGCTCGTTGGAAAGAGAGAACCCTAGCCTGTGTAATTTACATCAAACAATAATTATTATTATTGTTATTGTAGGTAGAGAGAGCAAGATAAGCCAGAAGAGAATTAGCAAAGAGGATCAAAGGAAAATAGCCCAGGAAGTTAAGAAGATAAGTAATAAATTTAGTATAGGCAGCTAGTTTACAGTTGGGTTTTGTCACAGTTCATTTGAATGCAGCTTCCCAGAGCAGGTATACAGGTGGACATTCGAACGTAAATTCCTAGTTTACGCATCTGTAGTTTACACAGTTAGCAACCCTTTTCAAATGTATCTGGCGGTTGAGAAACACAAAATATACCAGTTACATATTGTCAACTTAAATACAATTGTCGTTGATGGCGTAAAATTGGCACAGTACAGCCAATATTAACAAAACTTATACTCAACTGCAGGAAAGGAAGTCGTTATAGAATGTCTAAACAATGTCTGAACAAGCATGTATATGTTCCACCTTCATTTCTTCAACGGATCATTTCTTGGGAGTGGATCCACGGAACGGATATGGGGATAAAATACGGAACGGATGGGGATAAAATGCATCCTTTTAAGGGACAGCTGCAAATGCAAATGAAGTTTTAGAATATGCAAAATTTGGTTTGTTGGTCAAACAATTTAAATTTCGAGTTGTCGCACCTGGGGCCGATTGTATAAAACTCTTAATCACTTTTTTAATCACTATTTTGTAGTTAAATATAGTGATTAACTCTCAAATACGCGCTTCTTATTGGATGACGTTTTCACTTAACCATAGTTAACTTTAATCACTTTTTTATACAACCACGGCCCCGGATAAATAAATGAATTTGTATCAGTTCCACGGGGCACGGCGTCTCTGATGTGTTAGTTCAAACGTCGCGCTACTCGTGTGCCGAACGTATTAAAAACGGTAGATAATGAGATGAAATGCATTTGGTAACTGTTATTTCATAGTGTAAGTAGTGTATCAAAAATAAAAATCGGGCAGGGGAAACAAAAAAAAAAAAATTCGAGCACGAAAAAAGTTTTAAAAAAATTCGTTCAGAGACTTTTCAAAGGGAAAATTATAAGTTGTCTAAGGAAAACGTTTTTTGATAGTGTAAGTAATGGTGTGACAGAAAAAGTTTCTAAACCTAAATATTGAAGATATTGGTGCAAAAAAGGCTTTAAGCATACTTAGCAAGAATTTGTGAGGCAAAATTTTTTTTTTAACTTAATTGATGTTAGTCTGGAAAAATTTTTTTGACCCATTTTTTAGTGTCCAGAAAAAATGTTAGCACCCTCCCCCCCCTGCTCGCCAACACTTTTTTGAAAAAAAAAATTCGAGCAAGGGATGATTTAAAAAAAAAATCGACACAAGCAAAAAATTTTGAAAAAATAATCGTACAGGTTGGAAATGTCCCACCTTCCCCCCCCCCATCACTTTTGTAATGGTCCGTCCCTAATTAAGAGCAGATATTTTTGTATGTTAACTTTGTAACATTCGTTCTAAAGTAACAAGTATTTAAAAATATACCAGTTGATTTCATCAAAATTCTTCAATATTGCCTTTCTCAATCGGTAAACAAACTTATCAAGTATATTTAGTGCTCTATCTGTAAAATAATGTTAAAATGAAGACATTTTAGTTTGATAAACCACCAAGGAGAAATTTTTCGGTTTTTTAAGGCAATGATACAAAAAATCTAAACGCGCCTAATCTTTATTTGGATGGGAAAATTAAATTTATACATACACAATAGCATGGCAAATTTTTTATACACCTAGTGTGTATATATAATGAAATAATTGAAAGAAATTAAAGCATTTTTATTTTTCTACGTTTTATTCTTATTCGACTACATATTTTTGTCATCTTCAGGAATGGATGAAATTACAAGCATAACAGTGCCTTATATACCCTAGTTACAGCTACTGTCTTTCTTATACTGATGATGATATGCGTATTAATATATAGAACAATATAAGTGTATAGTTCGTTGTGTTCACGTTTACTATCTCCAAGATATTGTTAGTGAGTTTCCTTCGAACCTTAAGTTTTTTTTTTGAAGATTGGTTATTAGTGCAGCTAGGATTCAACCCGTCGACATATTTTCAGGCTTTTGAGAACTTTCAATCCTTCGATACGTAACACCTTGTTTTTCCAGTAAAAGATTAAACAGTTAAATGTACAATTCATCGAAGCTGTAGTTCTAGCCCAATTCCATGCAAGGTTTGCATTATCCAAAGTATCTTTTGTGTCTGGCGAGTTTATTCTTAATCCAATGTAGACGCCCATAGGAGTGGACATCACCACAACACAAGCGGCTACCAGCAAACAACTCGATATGTTTTTCAAAGAAAACGACTTTTTCATCCCGGGTGATATTCTTTTGTTTTTACGACTTTTCCTGACGACTAGAAACAGTTTGTAGTTGATAAATAACATTGCAGGGACGAGAAGAATACAAAGCATTACAGCATGCACTTGGTCGGGAATAAAGTCGTTTACAGACATCACTTCCAGAATTATTTGGACGATGTTCAGTATTGCAAGAAGAGTTAACAGTCTTCGCTTCGTTACCGATGTTCGATGAAAGATAGGATAAGATGTCGCCAAATATCGATCGAAACTCATCACCAAAAGAGCGAATAATGAAAAACCAAGGAAAATATTTGTCGAACTTATGGAAATATGAAACCATCTAGCATTTACATCCAACTTTCCCGTCAACCATGACAACGTCACGACAAGCGCCGTCAATGGATTATTTGTTAAAACCGCGAACAAATCGCAACAGGACAAAACCATTATCATGAAGTAACATAATTTCTTTCGAAGTTGTACAGACCTCCAGAAACTGAGTATGACCAAGGAATTTAAACATATTCCTGAGAAAAAGAAGAATACGTTCACAGCAAATATGAATATCAGGTTGATAAAATAATAAGATTCCATCCTCGAGCGAGTTCTTCTGAAAAATTAAACATAAAACTAAAACGTTGTGTTTTAAATATGACACCTGAATTTCAGGGACTCAAGTGCATAAATGACTTATACAAGTACTTTGTTTTTCACCCTGCTCGGTTTCCTTTGTTCTTATCGGGGAATATATTCAATATTCCCCTCAAATCATTTTCCGTTTAATAATCCCCTCTAATATTCACCTGCAATGTCTTGGCAGCACAAAAAATGAGAAAAACAACATAACGAAGGCAATATGGCATTAAGAATTATTTCTATTCTGACTCATTAACGCGACCTCGCAATGTGAAAAATAAGTACGTTATTTTGAGGCACCGAGGGCATAAATGTGTTTATTCGCCTCGGCGCTGCGCGCCCCGGTGAATAAATCACATATCCCCTCGTTGCCTCAAAATAACCTATACTTATATATTTCATTTTCGTAATATGATAATATGAAGAAGAGATTATATACCTCTGTGCCTTGAAGCAATTTAGCAATATAAATCCATCTATAAATACATCCAGGCAATATAAATACAATTAGTTTTGTTTAGGTTTTTTACTGTAGTAATAGTGAATCAATATAAGATATGACCCTTGCTGGACCTCTAGGGAAAACAGTTTATGTCTGAAGTTTATTTCTTTAAATAAGTATAGATGTATTTAACTCGGCAGTATTAGTAAGATGATGATGATGACTTTATTTAACCACGCTAACATTGTCAGGTAAAGCTGGTTTTCACAATGGGCGTGTAAAATATTTACAAATAGTTACAAGTGCAATGAAAAGAATAAAGAATAAGCATGCAGAGATATATATATATATATATATATATATATATATATATATATATATATATATATATATATATATATATATATATATATATATATATATATATATATATATATATATATATATATATATGTACGAGTAGGTTTGTGTATACGAAACGCAAAGAGTGCTCAATATCATAAAGATAGAGCAAATGTAGAATTTCGCTTACCTCAAAATTCCGCAACAGTCTGTTTCATCATCTGATGATTCTTTACTGATGAAACAGACTGTTGCGGAATTTTGAGGTAAGCGAAATTATATATATATATATATATATATATATATATATATATATATATATATATATATATATATATATATATATATATATATATATATATATGAAAATGAAAATAATATGAAAATGATATATAAGATGAAAATGTTCTAGAGTGTGTATTATACGATTTCCATACTCAGCGCAAGCAGAAAGATGTTGTCTGCCGCGGCTGGGTCTTGAACCCGTGACCTTTGAATTACTAGATCGACGCTCTACCAACTGAGCTACACGGTCAGACGGATTTAAGACTGGAAATTATGAAATATATACTGAATGTCATAAACATACTCGTTTATATTAATTCAGCATCGAACAATACTAGTTCTGCAAGTGTTATGTAATGAGTTACAACTCAATCTATATATATATATATATATATATATATATATATATATATATATATATATATATATATATATATATATATATATATATATATATATATATATTTAAATTCGCCGTTAAGTTGCAAATAATTCTGTCCGAGAACGCAATAATTGGGCATTTTGCAACCAGGGCAGTTTCAGGGCAGTTTTGGCCTTGTTGTTGGGAAATCCACTAGGCCTTCTAGGCTTGCTTCCTCCGCCACGCCCCCAAATCACCTAGTCCCAGTCTTTTCCTGTGAAAAAGCGCTGAATATTAAAAAATATAAATAAGACTAGAAGGCCTAGGTCTAGGCTGGACCGTCAGTAATTATTATACTATATTGTTGTGTTTTGACTTGAATTTCTAATTAGGATCTCAGTTATTAGATGAAAACCGTTTTTCATCTAACAACAGTGATGGTATATGATTTTTAGCGTGTTTCCTGCGGTATCCAACCTCAATCATGTGACGAATTAGGGTGAGTTCATTCGCTAATTTGCTCATGAATTATTAATGAGTTTGAGATGCATGCATACAACATTACTTACAACTTTTTCAATTTCTTTTTGATTCTTCTTCGAATTTTCGTTTCCTTGATCGGTGGTAACGATCAGTGATTCCTCAATTCCTTCCACGTGGTGAAACACAAAGGGATATCTATCCCCATTGGGCCATTTCACATTATCTGGTCTACGATCTCGTACTTGTCTCGCTGTCTTGAGTTTTCCATCGTAAAAGAACTCGGATGGAAATTGACATAGTTCTTCGTGCTGTTAAAAACCCCAGATATTTGTTGAAAATTAATTATTCGATACCAAGGTCAGTGCCCCGATATAATTCTCATAAACTTGGCATTTTCCGTGCGTTATAATTTCAGTTGTGTAACTTATAATAAAAGGAATTACGCAGTTTTTTGCGAAATATAACAATTTAAATAATGTTTATCGCATACTTATACAATATATTGGCAAGACGTTTGCTCTAAGTGGACCACAATGATCAGCGTTGCAATTCAACAGATCGATTTCATGTGTGAAAATTTCGTATGTGAAACCTTAAAATAAAATTAGAAATAGGGGCATTTCTTAGTTACTTGAAGAGCCGCACAGAAGTTGCCATGCGTTCGCGATTTAGCTCAGATTCGATTGCGGTTCGACTGTGTTGTCCGACCCTAATTCACCACGGATTTTGTAAATTTGTTTCTAAACTGTTTTGTACATACCCGGATCCCCACTTGCCAGGATTAGTACTCACTATTCTGTGGTGAATCTCATGCACCTCTACCCTAGGAAATAATACTCACCATTCTGTACTGAATTTCAAGCATCTGTGCCCGTTCTGAATAGCGTTCAAACATAGAAATTCCTAGACCCAGGTCCTTCGCCTTATCGCACTTAATGACAGGCTGTAATTGCTTGTGGTCGCCAATGAGAACAACTTGCTCCGGACGTGAACCCATCATAGCACAGAGCGTTTCAGCTTCGATACACATGCCACACTCATCTATGATACACTGACAGACAAAATCTTTGCGTGCAATCGTGATTCGAGGACTATACGCTGTAGTACATGTAGCTAAAATCACGTTAACTCCTCTCTGGGTGATGGCCCATCTTTCAGCTTCACTTTTAACCTGCGAGAGAGAAATTTATGGAAGGTCAATAATTATTCGGGGAGACATTGAATCTAAGAATATCCTGCCACCCAGGCCCACTATTATGACCAGCTCCTTGGACTGTGTCAGATCCTGTTTTCCGAGAACTCTACCGTTCGTGTGCCTCGATTGACGGTCACACCTCACAACACAACATGATTAGCCGGCATCCCACTCCTGCTAAGTTAAATCCATTCCTGATTATAGGCATAAAATCAACGCTGGATATACAATCCACATTGTGATTCAAAATTAGCCAGCTATTATTAGGAACGTGAGGATGCTACCTTATTGAACTCATCAATCATCAAACGAGGAGCGTTAGAGTTGTATCCTGTGTATTCTTTGAATTTTTCATCATACATCTTGAGGGTTTCCGCCAACGGACATTCTGCACTGCGTATAACATGATGCAGTGAGACATCTTTAAGATCTTCGTCAGCTTTCAATTGTACAGCGACTCGTTTTGAACGAAATAGAGTGACTTTGTCCGGTACGGGAAACACTTTCCTCTCAATTTCCTGCCCATATATCCGCAAGATTTTCAGACCTGGGATTTTCATAAGATAACCTAAAGCCGAAAAATAAATGTTTATAAAAGTGCTGTCTAATCAGGTTAGCGGCACTGTCATTAATCGCTAAGTTAAACCTGCTACTATAGGTAAAAGGTTTCGTATTTTTTCTTGACGGGGAGGGGGACAATAGAGTGACTTGGTCAACGGTTCTACCCTGAACTTTGTCCAAAGCTTGATAAACAACCCCCCCCCTTCCCCTGTCACATCTGGCTGGATTCATCCCTGCAATATACAGACTTGATGTCCTTGAAAACTCGTGCATGTTGAGTTGTGGATATTCTCCCGGTTTCGCCAAAAACATATCTTTCCACGTTCCCTGGTAGATGTAAGCAATCTGTTTATCTGTGTGCCCTCTAGTTTGTACCTGTATACCCTCCAGAGTATTTTCATCATTCCAAATGGTGAAAGGAAATTTTAACTTTAATATTATAGTAAGTTATACATACGGGCAACAACATCAACAGACTTGTTCGAAGGTCCACAATAAAACACCATAGAACCCTTGCACGCTTCTCCTTCCTTTTCCACTGTAGGTATCCTCTTCTGGTTCAGCTGAGCAAACCAATATGCAATATGCACTCCGGTTACTGTTTTTCCTGTGCCTAAATATATTAAGAGTAAAATAGTAGAAAGAAATTCCAAAAATCAAAAGTAACATTATTTATACAAGACCTATCAATTCTAAATGTTCCCTCTGAGTTCCAGTAATGGCTATATCCCACAAGAAGAAATCTAAAGTAATCCAACTTCATTGATACTGGATAGCTCTATCAGTTTAATCTGTTGTTCCATAGTTAATAGAAATAAGGTTGTTCTCTTAGAAGTCCAGCAAGTGTCATCTCTTCTTGGTAGTCCTGTAGTCGAACCTTTACCTGGTGGTCCCTGAATGAGTGTAAATGATTTGGTCAATGCTTTCTGCACTGCATCCCGCTGGTAGCTGTTCAAAGGATAGAAATCTTGCAGAGTGTGATGAACATTGCATAAAGATAAATTCTTTGGCAGTTCGCGTTCCGGTTCTGGAGGAATAAATAAAAAAATATTCTCTAATCCGAGTTTGTGTTATCAATTTTTCTTCTTCATATTTGGTAGAAATGGACCTCAGAATTTAAATCGTTGAATGAACCTCAGAATTGAAACCAAAAATTCCATCATGTTTGGGCATTCAGCAAATTACGGCGTTTTCAAAATTTTGTTTTGCTATACATTTGTGTGAAATTTCCGTTGCAGTGAAATATTTTCATAGAATCGAAGCTGTGGCCCTGCGATTCTGGTGCAGTGCTCTAAAGAACTGAGCTACAGAGTCTAGTTGCTAAATATTAACCAGAAATTGATGTATATACAATGGAGTGACACCAGTAAAAGGTGTATGGGTAACTAATTTTGGGCATCTGGTAAGGTCTAAAGTGTCAGGTATAGATTTTTGTTGGAAAATTCCATCTTTAACAAGCCCATCTTTTATTAACTTACCAACATCAAATTTTGTAGAAATCTGGCCAGTACAAATGTTCTGAACAAGTTCGGGTGCTGCGACGGAATTAACAAGAGCTTCAAGACATCGCCTAAAAACCATCAAAACATCATGAGTAAAATTCTAAGAAGAGTATGCCGTACAACGTAATCTGCTGATGATGCAAAATTCTGTTGAACTTTTTAAGATGTAAACCAAGAGCATAGGAAAATAATAAATATTTTAAACTATATTTTTATTAAACTATATTGTTGTTACAAAAACATTTGGGATTTTCAAATGTTACCAAGTTTGTATAGAGCCAGAATCTAACTAACCTGTCTGGAATGCTTAAGAATATTAATTCCACAGTGACGTAACAGTATTTTTGCGTAATTAATGACTCGGGGACTGGTGTAGAACTATAAATTAGTCGAGCTAAAACAGCCTGGAACTGGTCCTTCTTGGGCCTCGTCTTTGTTTCGTTGTTAATATTCTTTGTATTTTGAAACCCAGTAAATGGAGACGGAAGATTTGATCCAGCTAAAGTGGGCCAATCATCTTGCTCTTTCTTGGCACTTGTGTTCTTGTTTTCTTTCTTTTTGGTCTTCTTTGTATCTTGTAACTCAGAAACTGGAGTAGAACTATTTAATCCAGCTTCATCGGTCTGAACAGCTTGGTCCTTCTTGGCGTTCTTCTCAGCTTCTTCGGGAATTTTCCTTGCATCTTCCTTCTTCCTCAATTCCGCCGATATTTGAAAATGCCCGACCCAGTATCCGGTATCTTTCCCCGATCCATCGGGATCTTTCACACGAACACACATTAGGTCTAAATCTAGCTGGCCGAGGAAATGACCAATGATATAATCGTGGGAAAGATTAATATCCATGGTCACCAAACCTGAAAAGAGCAGAGATTGTAATTTCATTGTAATTTTATTAATAATTCACGAGAAAAGCAAATAAAAATCAAGACCATGAAGGAGCTTGTATATCTGATAAAAATCTGATACAAAATCCCGCTGATTTGGCTATTAGTAAAACACGGAGCACGGAGCACGGAGCACACGGAGCACGGAGCACACGGAGCACGGAGCACGCGGAGTACGGAGCACACGGAGCACGGAGCACACGAAGTACGGAGCAGTAGAAAAACGAAAATCCTTTATAATAAAATACACTGTTTACTATTACAATTTTTTGTTATTATTAACAAAGTTTTTTTCGCGTATTACACGTTGGGGAAGTAGGAAAATGGGGCTTTTACTGAAAAACACATATGATGCAAAACCAGGCTGCCAAAAGCCATAGTATTTAAAAAGGGATTGTGAAACTCGTTATCTTACATCTATCAAGCTTATGAAGTTATATTATATTCCAATGGGCAACACATAAAGAAACACTTACTGTAGAGAACAGCCGATATATTTCGTTACCCCTGCCAAAAAATAGCCAAGTATACTCATCTTTCAATGTAGCGGATCGACTGAACATTAAATCTTGTGATGAGAAAAGTGAATTTTCGGTTTATCCTTCGGCTCAGTGACCGGTGGCAGTGAGCTGTACGGCCGGCTAAGTTTAAACCGTTATACAGTACATCATTACTGCTTTCATTCTTTCAATTCGTTTTGAATATTCGGAATCATTCACAATATTATAAAACTGTATAAGATAGCTGTAGAACTATAAATGTTGTAGAGAATGAAATAAATAAAGAAAAGTAAGTTTTCAAATCGCGGTATTTGCCGATAAATCGGTAATCGCTACAGAAAAACAGAACAAATTACAGTATTAAAATCACAACAAACCGCGGAAGTGGGACAATTTTTGTATTTTTACTGTAAGACATGTAGAACATGTACGAAATCCATAGAGAAGTGTGTGTGTATTCTATACTTTTGAAACAACTAAATCAGACTTCGGAAAATTTGACCGTATTAAAGCTGCTTTTGGGAATTTAGATTTTAGGTCTTCGTTTTACATGTACCCAGACCAGTAAATATTTTTGAGTTTTGAATTTTGTGTATAAATCAACACCAACGCCTCAAAGGCGAAAAGGAGGGCAAGATTGTTAGAATTGCTATTGTAAACATGAGCAGTTTCGAGCATAAACATAAAATTGAAACGAGTAATTTTTACACATGCATCTGATTGACTAAATTCAGGAAGCCATTAAAGGCCGGTTTACACGACCAGTGTTTTGGGCACGGCACCTCTGCCTTTTGGCGTGTAAACGTGACAATAATCGGCACCGGTGCCGCAAAATTTAAACGTGCCGAGACTTTCTCACGAGGTAGTCTCGGCACGTCTAGCAAGGGGTGCCGTGCCCAAATTTCGAAAAAAATAAAAAATATGTTCGACATCGAGCATGCGCAAAACAAATTGTCTTCTTTCCAACATGGCAGCAAGCGGGGAAAAACTACAACTTGCCAAAAATAAAAAAAAAACAAGGTTAAAAAACAAATTTAAATAACACAGAATGTGAATGTTGCTCTAGTTGACTCGGAAATTTTTATACCACTGTTCGTCGCTGAAGAGAGCAGTAACTAGGTCGTAGCAAATAGCTGTCGTTCGATGCGTCCATACTTCTCGAATTCGTGGCGGGTGAATACAAGATGGCACAACATTTATGCGAGAAAACAACTCCTTTCGTCTTAAAGGGCCTGTTCATATGGGCAAAGGTTATTTCGGTTGACGAGAAAACTTTTCGACTAGCCAAATATACTTTTGTTCTGTTCACATGCATGGAGAAATGTTATTCCGCTTACTGGGTAAAGTTTCCGGCTGTGACATAGCACTGAATATCAATTGAATTGTAAAGTCAGTACTGACACGACAGAAAGCTATCCTGCCAAGCGGGAACTAGAGTTGTGTTCATATGCATGGGAAAAACATTATCACTTGACAGTTGACAAGCGAGATCTCGGTACGTACACGGGAAAACGTTTTGTCTTATATGAACGCAGTGTAAACAAACTTTTCATATTATTTTCATACCAAGGCGAGATCTCGCTTGTAAACTTTTCGAAAAGTTTTTTCACTAACCAGGATAACTTTTGCCCATATGAACTGGCCCTTGAAGTACGTTCCTAGTATTGAATTATTTGGTTTTTCCCTCGATTTTCGGCTCATATAATATTCTTCTTCGTTCCAATAAATATAAATATATAATTCTATTTCTGGCCGGCATATTTATTCTTTAAAATATACCGTCGTAAACGGAAAATAGAGGTGCTGTTTTCCGATGGGCACGCACTGAATATCAATTGAATTGAAAAGATGCTGATACGACAGAAAGTCAGTATCCCGCTAAGCGGTAAAGTTGTGTTCATGCGTATGGGAAAAACATTATTCCGGTCACCGAGATTTGGCTTGTCAACAAGGGAGATCTCGGTACACGGGAAAACTTTTTGTCTCATATGAACGCAGTGTAACTTTTCATATTATTTTCATACCAAGGCAAGATCTCGTTTGTAAACTTGTCGAACCGCTAACCGAGATAACTTTCCGCTAACCCCGATCGCTAACCGGGATAACTTTTGCCCATATGAGCTTTAAAGTACTTTTCTAGTATTGAATTGGTTTTTTCCCTCGATTTTCGGCTCATATAATACTCTTCTTCGTTCCAATAAATATAAATATATAATTCTATTTCTGTCCGACATATTTATTCTTTAAAATATACCGTCGTAAATGGAAAGTAGAGGCGCCGTTTTCCGATGGGCACGGTGCCTATCATAAAAGTGCGTTTACAAAATGTTGTCGTGTAAACGAGTAAATAGCGAAGTGGCGGTTTTGGCACGGTGCCCATTTTCAGGGGTGCCGTGCCCAAAACGCTTGTCGTGTAAACCGGCCTTAAGTGTACGCGTATTTGTTACAATTCCGATCAACTCCAGAGTAAATTGTAAACAAATTGTAAGCTTGTGAGAATCAAAGTTCAAAACTCAAAAATATTTACTGGGTACATGTAAAACAAAGACCTAAAATCTAAATTCTCAAAAGTAGCTTTAATAGACTTAATACTGTCAAATTTTCCGAAGTCTGATTTAGTTGTTTCAAAAGTATAGAATACACACACACTTCTGTATGGATTTCGTACATGTTCTGCATGTCTTACAATAAAAATACAAAAATTGTCCCACTTCCGCGGTTTGTTGTGATTTACTATAATTTGTTCTGTTTTTCTGTAGCGGTTACCGATTTATCGGCAAATACCGCGATAAAACGTAGTTTTCTTTATTTATTTTATTCTACAGCATTTATAGTTCTACAGCTATCTTATACAGTTTTATAATATAATAGTGAATGATTCCGAATATTCAAAACGGATCGAAAGAATGGAAGCAGTAATTATGTATAACGGTTTAAACCGGCGTAGGCCGTACAGCACACTGCTCACTGGTCACTGGGACGAAGGATAAACCGAAAATTCACTTCTCTCCATGACAAGCTTTTATAATGTTCAGTCTATCCGCTACATTGAAAGATGAGTACTTGGCTAATTTTTGGCAGGGGTAACGAAATATATCGGCTGTTCTCTAAGTGTTTCTTAATGCGTTGGCCATCGGAATATACTGATATAACTACATAACTCATAAGCTTGATAGATATGTGACGAGTTTCACAGGCACAATCCTATTTTAAATACTATGGCTTTTGGCAGTTTTGCATCATATGTGCAGTAAAAGCCCCATTTTTCTACTTCCTCAACGTGTAAAACGCGAACAAAAATTTGTAATAAAAATTTGTAGTAAACAGTGTATTTTATTATAAAGGATTTTCGTTTTTCTACTGCTCCGTAGTTCGTGTGCTCCGTGCTCCGTGTGCTCCGTGCTCCGTGTGCTCTGTACTCCGTGCTCCGTGTGCTCCGTGCTCCGTGTTTTACTAATAGCCCACTGATTTAAGTTCAGGACGTTTTCATCAAAATGAATCACAAGCTATTTTCACGTCCGTCCTGAGTAAGGCACGCATCCACTTGCTTTTGCCTTGTATAATAATAATAATAATAATAATAATAATAATAATAATAATAATAATAATAATAATAATAATAATAATAATAATAATAATAATAATAATGGAAACATTATTTATTGATTATTAAGATATATACAACTACAATGATAAACCTCGCTTTACAGGTAGTTTATCAATAATAATAATAATAATAATAATAATAATAATGTGAATAATAATGAGAACGAAACAAAAGACTCCAAGTCCCAACAAGGCAAACCCCGCGCATAAATTATAACCAGAAATTTATACTAAGAAAACATAGAACTTCAATAAAAGTTCACTAATACCACTGAACAGACAGCCCAGTCTCTCGCTCAGGTTGACTGCACATGCCAACGGCAACGTTGAAACAAATTAACAACTTAATTTAAATGATATATCTTACACAACACAGACGCTCAACATGATCTTGTCTTATCATCATCTCATCCAAAATTTAAATACCAGGGGCCGGTTGTTCAAAGGTGGGTTAGCGCTAACCCTAGTTTAAAATTTAACCCGCTGTTTAAGTTTGTGTATTTCTGCACGTCTGTTTATTTCAAAACTTCAGAGAAGAAAACTCCTACTGATTCAGACAAGATCTCTAAGGAAATATTTCCAAATTTATAAACAAGCTGTTGGGAAGTTTGCTTTGAATTTTAGGTTAACCTTGGGTTAAGCTAACCCAGCTTTGAACAACCGGCCCCTGGTATTAATAATGACTTGTGTGTCGGCTTTCATGGAAAGTAATTCTTATAAATACGCGTGATCAACAAATACATAATAGTTATCTATCTACCTTTAGAGTCTTGCGCGAGACTCACACGAAGATTCGACAGCGTTATGACGTCATCTTCTCGAACTGCTGACGTAGCAATTTCCATCATAAGCACGGGTTTCCAGAGCTTCACATACTCTGTGATATCGGAAACCACAGTGTTGTTTGGTCGCTTGTACGAAGTCTTTGCGAAGCAAGTAGTCGGAAAGCTTCGGTGTTCGATGCAAGCATGTATTTTATCAGTGAGCTTGAACAGTTGTATGGCAGGTGAAAGAACACCCCGAGTCATTTGAGAACATATTTGTACCTTGACTCGATCATATGGCTTGAAATATTTTACAACCTTTAAAAAATCGTCGGTTTCTTTTTCACACGATTCTGGTTTGCCCGTATTTGGATGTTGACAAGGCACATTAGAAGATAAACTCGGATTAATCTCCAATCTTTTTACCAGAGAGATTTTTGTAGAACATTCAGGCTTTCTGTGAATGAAAGAATAACCACGTAATTATTTAAAATTAAGTTTGTTAGCTAACCAAATTGTTTTATTCTGGTGCCGTATATTTAACAAGTAGTCAACTACATATAAGCGCAAAGAATGAATTTTAGACTACATTCACCACAGCAGCCCAGACGTGTTTCAGTATATAGTAAATATATAATTACAGAATGTAAGAATGCATTATAAAATTATATTTACTTGCCTAATTTGATTGTATGTGATCGTCTTTTATTTCTGGGCGACTTTACACTCTATGCCTACGACTGTCGTCATAGGTGATAGAAATGAAAGCAAAGGCTAACTATTCCCGTTCCCAAACCGGCGACACGAACACTTCAACTCCAAAAATATCCCCTTTAAATTGCTTTGTTCTCGGTAAAAATTCGCCAGCGTATAGAATAAACACCCATCTTCGAACAAACAAGGCAATTTTAACATGTCCTATAATTTTTGGAATGGATTTTTAACAAAATATTTCGAAACCCAAACTCTATTGAACTTCAAAAGCCCGATGATTACTACCGCGCCTGCTTGGCGACCGAGCCTCCTTTTCTGTTTGGACTGTCAGGGGGGAGGGGGGGGGGGGGGGTCCAAATAACAAACACCTATTTGAAATCTGATACTGCAATTTGCAAAACTCTTTCGAAGAATCGATTGTATAGTACACGATCGAAAGAGTTTTTGCAAATTACAATATCAGGTTTCAAACATTGTAAACAGTCGCTATCTCGGCGTTGATTGGATGGCTGTTGCCGGAAATAGGTGTTTGTTATTTGTATTCCCCCCTGACAATCCAAACGGCTCGGTCGCCATCAGGCGCGGTAGTAATCATCGGGCTTTCGAAGTTCAATACCTATGATGACAGTCACCTATGACAGTCGCAAGCATAGAGTGTAAAGTCGCCCAGAAATAAAAGACGATCACATACAATCAAATTAGGCAAGTAAATATAAATATATAATTTTAAAATATAAAATTCGTTACAAATTTTACTGTATAGTGTATTCTATAATTACATATTTACTATACTGATACACGTTTGGGCCGCCTGTGCATTCACACGACATTCAGAACCGAACGTGAAAATTTGGTCTCGAATTCATCCTGTCCCGTACGCATATTAAAACATAGTTTTAACCGATTATCCTGGTAAACAAATTTCAGTTTTTTAAGGATACTGGTAACTTTTCTACAAGCATGAACAAGCATTAGGATGTTATGAGTCAACTAACCTTTGTTTTTGAACATCATCGTCTACTTCTTGCAACCGAGATTTAAGTTCGTCTTCATTTTGATTTTTCACTGCCTCCAACACTCGATTCCAGTGTTCACTACCCACGGTATAATCAAAATCATCGTCTGATACTTCTGATGAATCTGTTGGTTCTTCGTCTGTTAAAAATATTTGGTAACACAATGGTAAATAAATCCTCCTGTAGAATCGTATGAGAAAACCACTAAGGCTCTTACAGGACTTCTAGGAGAACAAAACTGACAAATCAATAAAACATTAGTTTAGTTTGGAGAGCGCAGGAGTATTCCACAAATCACACACTATTATAGAAGTTGAAGTAAAGAAGAAAGCAGACGAGACAATAGTTGTAAAAGAAAAATACACCACCATTAGTCTGTAATGATAAATGGTTAAAGTGGCTTTCAAGAACGGGCTTTCACTCAACAATTAACTGGGTGGAAGGACCATATAAATTTGCTTATATGATGAGTTAAATACACCAATCTCCGAAGGGTAAACAAATTTAAACCAGTGTAGTCGTGATTCATGCATCTATTCCTGCCCCAAAGATGTTGAACGTGCGCAACCCACTGCTTCAAAGAAATGCCAGAACAAGCAAGTCTCGTGAGCTCCCCTTACTCCGGAGTAACTTGCTCGTGCAAAGATTTTCATAATGGAAAAATGTGGAAATCCGCGGCCGGAATTAAAATTGAGACGCACTCTGACCAATTTATTTTTAATGACTAGCTTTGGCCTATCAGACCTGTAGTTTCCTTTGAAGGTTATAGGTCTAATAGCCAAATGCTAATGATTAAAAATAAATTGGTCAGAGATTTTCATGATCATAAAAATTAATACTAACCATTCTTTATTAACACTTACCCTCAGTTTGGCGTTCCAGTTTCTTACTAAGATCCTGTGATTCCACGTCGTCAGAGACATGCAGTTTGGGTTGTGCACGGCCTTGTTCATCTAACCGTAAGAAACGGAAAGTCCACTGCAGTTTAATGTGATCGTCTACCTCTTCTGGATCCTTATCAGGGCCGAGCCGGGCGATACGAACTGATTTGCCACGGAGAAGTTCAAATTCTCCCGTGCCAAAGAAGAGCTTCAAAGAATCTGGCGCTACCTCGTCAATGAACGCAGACACAAATCTCATGGAACTTTGTGAGTTCACAGCTAGTCGAAGTTTCTTTGCAGTTTTTTCAAAACGGCGAGAATTTCGAGCAAAAAACGTAGAACGGTCGCAAAGTGTCGTGATGTCATCGGAATCCATGAAGTTGGGCCTATACTCAATACTAGTTACCAATAAACGGTGGACAATGATGTCGATGTAGCGACGAATTGGTGAAGTGAAATGACAATAAGCGTCAAGGCAAAGACTGGCGTGTCCGTACAAGATTTTGTTTAATTCTCGTTGGTTTGAAACATCAGCTGAAGATTGGACACTTTCGTTAGCAGAAGCACTTGAAGAAACCGGAAGATCGTCTGTAGCATCTGTTTCTATTTCTCCAGAGTTTGTTTCCTGATCTGTATTATCTTCTGAAATACTTTCGTTATCTTCAGCCAAGCTTGCGATCTCTATAAGTGAGTTTGATAAAACATCGGCGTGAACTTTCTGTTTGTCTGTGGGTGTTTTTTTATCATCCTGAAGCCAAGGAAAGGGGATGTTTTCGAACGTTTCCCCCGAACACATGTATTGTCCTCTCTGTTGCAGCAGTTGCTGGTGTACATTTGCCAATGCAAGCTGAGGAAAGAGGTCCAGATCACAAACAAGGTTTACTAATTCCTCGAAATTCGAATTCTGTCTCACTTGGCTGATTATCTTACTCCACGTTGTAAATGGCACCTTAAGTCTGATGTTTTCCTCCTGTGCGATCTCCTTATCTCCTAACCATTCCAACCCAAGTGAAAAGTCGACAAATTTCTGAAAGCGCTGTCTCCATTCTACCACACGGCGTGTTTTGGGTGGTGGTTGAACACGAAGAGGTGTACAATTAGGGAATTTCTTTAGTAAATATTTTGCCACCAAATGGTTGGCCATGACCATTATCTCTTCAATCATCTGATGGGCTTCTCTCTCATTCTCATCATCATCATCATCATCGCTATCATCTCTTTTTCTTTCATACAGAGATCTCCCAAAACCCAGACGTACTTTACGACGTTCTTGAGCAATACGATGGACTACACCAATAGCTTCTTCTACTGGTATTTGTTTTGCCTTAAACAAAAGCAACACAAATGGCACCATGAATATTTGAGACTTATTTGAATGAAAAATGCCTAATATTTTAACCTAGTACGCCACGAGGGACATTTCTCTAATGGGAAACCCTTTCACAGAAAAACACGTCTCTTAGGTGGATACCTCCCTTGAGATGGGTACCCAATTAAAATTGGCAAAATTGACTACCTTCCTTACATAAATAACAATATGAAATGGGAACCTCAAATACGGACATCTCTCTATGGCACACGTTTCACTTTAACGGATCACTCTCTCAAATGACCACTTTTAACATAAGGACTCTCCTTTGATGACCACCTCCCTAAGATCACAGTTTATTTACAACTAGGCTAGATATTCTTGACGATGAATTAAACTGTACGACCTTTCTAAGTAAGCTAGATATCTCTATTCTTGACATTACACTGTACGACCTTTCTAAGACAAGAAAAAGAAAGGGAGTGAAGATGAGAGAATTTCTTACCTCTCCGTTGATAGGGACTTCCGTCAGGCTTGATTCATCAATTAACTTTTGTGCTTGAAGATAGGTCAGCCTAGAGCTGGAACGGACCACACTTCGCTCTATCCTTGTATCACCAACAACTGTCCCATTAGGCCTTACTTCCACGCTCAGCGTTAGAGCTAAACGATCTTTTCCTTTCAGCAGGCTACAACAATCTTCGGAGAGCTCTCGGGGAAGCATCGGAACAGTTTCCTTCGGCATAGGAACAGTTTCTTTCGGCTTCGGTGGATAATAACTAGTGCCACGTAACCTGGCTTCTTCGTCAAGAGCTGTATTCGGCAGGACAAAATATGAAACGTCAGCGATATGGATATGGAGCTCATAGTTTCCGTTGCTAAGCGACTGGATACTGATGGCGTCATCAAGGTCTAATGACTCGGGTGGATCAATGGTAAACACGTTGTCGCGGTAAACATGTCGACCTTTCTCACTCACAGGAACCTGCCAGTTTTCACTGAATTCTCTCTTAATGCTTTTACGTAACTTCGTGTCAAATTCTCTCTTGATATTGTATTCTTCATAGAGGATTTCCATGCCTGTTTTAAAATCTCTACCATGTGGTATATGGCGGATAGCCAGCCCAAGTGGATAAGGGCAATCGGGACGCCACTTCAAATATTTCACAACGAAAACACGTTCACCAGCGAGGGCTTCTCCATAATGTTTCTTGCTCAATATTGTTGCTCGAGAAACTTCTTTATCTTTCATTATATAGATGGGAATAATGTTTTCGTCTGTCTTGGTAAAATTCATAAATTTCGGTGAATTTTTGTTGATAGGAATCATGACGCCGGGACTTGCTCGGTCAACTGTGCACACAAATTGACGTTCTTCGGGTTCGATGGGCCTTCGCAAAACACCTTTCGAAACAGAGAAAAGTACAATCTGTTTTACGTGTTTTCTTTAGAGAATATCTAAATATAACTGAACTCCTATCAAACAGATACATTTAGGCAGTGTTTTGCCAGTTCTCCAAAATACTGCTTGCTTACTGTAGCTCCTTCTAATGATTATGTTATGTACTTGGACAATGTTCCACCCAGAGCTAGTAGCATCCACCTCTCTACTGGATCTAGCGGGACCCACCCTGCATTTGGGACACTGCAAATGTGTCCTTTCAAAAGAGGTACATGCCTAATAGAGATTACAATAGTAGTATTTTATTAACATTAGAACAAGAGATGAAGACAGGTGTCCATCCAAAAAAAATGGCATTTAGTGAATCCATATTTTTAATACGAAAACATAAAATATAAAATGTATTCACCTTTTATATACCCGAATATTTTAACTTCTTGTTTTTGCTCTTTCTCATCTCGTGCAATGGCGCTCGGTCGCAACTCGAGTACAACGACGTCATCTTCGTACACTCTTCGGACTCGGCCTGGGATATGAATATCAGGACTGTCTGGTGTTGGCAGTTGACCACAATATCTCAGCTGCCGAGATGCAGTGTCGATACGAAACGAGCATTTTGTAAAGAGAGTTGGGCTTCCTTTGAGTAATTGTAGCAGTTCCTCTTGTGGAAACGCATCTATATCAGAACAAAAATGAAGATAAGGTCTTCCGTTCATGAGTAATTAACAACAACTATATGAATTCGAAATCGTGCTGAATGATTTCTCCTTTAATGCCCGTTTACGTTTTCTGCTGCAATTTTAGGTGCGATTTTGTTCTTGAGATGAATGTGAATGAGTAAATAAGTTAGGAATGTTCTGAGTATATGTTTCACTGATGTACCTCTGAACATTCATGACTTATCCACTCGTTCACATCCATCAGAAGACGAAAATCGCACCTAAAATCGCAGCAGAAATTGCAAGTGTAAACGGGCCTTTTGTGTTTATATGAAATCGGGCGAATTTTTTAACAGCGCAGACAAATTTGTGTACGATTCCGAATTCAACCAGTCTCGTCTGAACGTCGAAGATTTAACAATATAAAGTTTTGTGATTATAATTTCGCGTCATGTGAAATGAATAAATTCACTTTTGGGTAGTTGGGTTACGTCTTACATTGGACCAACAAGGGAGGTTCGTCAGAAGTACGAACTCGTATTAGAAGTTATATTCTAGGCCACATCTTGAATATCTCAATTAAGTTGCATATCTGCGGTGATGTTTTGTCCAATAAACCATACCTATATCATGACCAGACTGATTGTCCCCATTCTCCTTCAATGATAATTTCCCGCCGGTGAGACGAACAAATCTTTCACTATCTTTAACATGAAAGCCTAGTTCTATTCTTCCATCCTTGAACCCGGCAGAAAATGTTCGATTGATGATGACGTTAGACCAATGTGGGGTCGATGGTGCTGGAGGGACATCAGTAAGTGATGGGAAATCTTCAACTGTCACGTTTTCCTGACGACCTTCGTCTTTTTTCTTCGTCTCCTGACAAGCTTCGTCTTTTTGCCTCGTCTCCTGACAAGCTTTGATGAGTTCTTCGATGATTTTATCAAAGTTGTCGTCAGTGCCATCGCGCCGGAAGAAATAGTCTGTTCCGGCTTCATTCATTTCCGAGTCATCTTCGTCTTTGTTCTCGTCTCTGTCACTAACTGAAAAATGTTAGATAGATTATTTACTTTAACAAAACAAAACTTTATTAAAGCCAAACCAGTCACTGAAAACTAAATGTTGAATATCCCACCCAGAATTGGACCTTAGGTTTTTGGTTTAACGTACAAGCACTCTGACCACCAAGTTATTCGCTGCGTTCCAACCGGCTTATATCAGGATATGTTTGCAATGCTTGTTCCCAGATGTTATGTCAGACTTACAGCAACTTGTTGACAGACTTGTAGCAAGATTGTTACGACCTATAATAGAGTCGTATCAACGTCGTTCTTTTAAACAAGTCTCTAACAAACTTGTCAACAACTTGGTACAAGTTTGTTGAGCCATCAACAAGAAAGTTATTGTCATATGCATCACTGAGTGGGCGTGCAAAATCTTTGTATATTTCTGCTTGTCGTACGTACATGAGGATTACTGTAGTTATCCCGGGCTAAATGTATGCATATAGTATTTTTATGTCTCATGAATCAGGCTTCCTGGTAATATCTTACCATTCTCATTGCGATTTCTCTGATCGTCTTCTGTCAAATCAGCTTCTCTATCCACCTGAATCCCTTCAATTCTACCAGGATCCTGACCACTGACAACGGCGCTGGATACAGGTTGTATGGTTTGGTTTGCCATCGCAGTTGAAGAGGGACCATGTGAGATTGAAGCATTGTCCAGCTCGGTTTCAGAAACCTTACTACTACTTCCAATTTCAATCCCAATACTATTTTCTTCATTTGAAACTTTGGGACCACCTTTAGAAAATGGATTAAATTTTAATATTTCCTCCTTCCCGTCTTTGCCTCTTAAGAGAGCACGCACGGGTGGGTGATGTGGTTATAGCCTGCTGCTCCTTACCGCTGAGTAATCGAAGGAGGGTATTTACTCAGATTGGGTAGCTTCCCTGTATTTGAAAACTCGTGTAAGTAAAGTTTAGTTGTTTTCACGTCGGGAATTTCTCTCTGAGTCGTCTGGTTTTTCACCCTCACCCAAAATTAACAATTAGGCCCGTAGTTATAGAGCACATGTATCAGGAGTCTCTGCCTCACGTGACTACACCGTCCCGGAAAGTACGTCATTTTGGCTATCGAGCCTCGTTAAAGCCAAAGTGACGTCCTTTCCAGAAGGGTGTATTGAGCAACCACACCCTGTGTAATCAACATTAAGTAAATTACTATTACTCTACCTTTGGAAGATGTAGTTTTCAAAGTTTCATCTTTTTCATCCTGTACATTCTTGTTTGGTGTAAATTCATGAGCACTTGGATCAAGTGCTTGGGATCGAAGACAAAAGTCCATAACAGTCTTCAAGGTGCAGCCATATAGACCTTTGTTGGCGTCACAGCGCTGGAGATACTCTTTCCATAAATTTCTGCATGCCCCCACACTGCATAGCGACATCGGATCTCCAACAACGGCGAGCAAGCACTTGGCACGAGTCACGGCAGTGTTCAAGAAACGTGGATCAGAAAGAAAAGCGAAATCAAGTTCAGAAGGATCTTCGTCTATGTTCCGACCTTCGATCTGCGAACAGGTCCACATCGTTCTCACTGTACTGATAAACAATGCCGTGAATTCCTTACCTAAACGTTCAGATAACATATTTATAAAAAAAGTTTGATCAATTGAAGTATTTGACCGATAAGTCAGCTCTGAGTGAATTTCAAATGTTTTCTGAAAACAAAAGATTAATCACCTTGCACGTTTTCAACGGTTTCAACGTTAACATAACCTAGCCCTTTCTTCCGCAAGCCTTCTCTAATTCGCTTTACCTAATGGACAAGAAAATTAACATTATTTAATGGTTTCTGATAGTTTGTTGTTTGAAAACAATCACTGTGATGGGCTTGACGACCATTTGCTGCACGATGTTGCTTTATGAAACTCACATACTGAAGAGAGGCTAAATGAGACAATCTGTAGAATCCGTGTACATCAATACCTGATCACGGTATGGTGTGAGAACTCCAATTCTCTTTCTCCAGTCTTTAGGCCAGAGCTGAACAAGCTCCTCCACTCTTTTCACAACTTCTGCAACTTCAGCGTCATTATAGTACGCCAGACTTCCTTCATCTCGATTATCCACACCCTGCGCTGCGTAGAATGAGAGCACTGGTACCAACTCAAGAGTACTTTGGTCTCCCCTAGCAACTAATTTGCCACCATAAAAACAATCGGAAGGAAAGTCGAGAATCTTGGCATGGCAACGGTAGTTTTCAGTAAGTAGGACTAAATAAGGTATTTGAAGGAAAGTGTTTTTGTAGTCCAATGAAGAACTCGGCTGGCTTGACGATTTGTCGCACTGTTCGTAATGAGTGAATAATCGTTCAAGGAGAGATCTCTTTGGACCAACATCTTCATCCCGCAAACATTTTGAATAGACTTGTGGACCCATCTAGAAAAGATGAAACGGTATATAAGTTGCACTATGTTTGATGAGTTAGTATGCCAAACAAGCTGCCGTTTTTGTCACATGATACAATTTGAAGATTAGCATTCCATACTATTGTAGTAAATAATTTTATGATATCCTACAAATCGTTCAAAAACAACCTGAAAAGAGGCATTAACAAGTGGCGCCAGTAGTGGCGTCTCAATTTCTAATTACGCCTAATCACCTGTTTATGGTCTCCAGCCAAAACAATCTTTGTGTTCTCATCAGCCATTACGAGCGGAGTCAAACACTCGGGTTCCAGGGCCTGCGCGGCTTCGTCAATCAATATATGCGTGAAACGCAATCTTCCATCTTGATAAAATTTCCACAACATGCGAGCAGTCGCCAAAGTTGTAATAATAACGTTACGGTCATGAATTTCATTCCATGACGGTTCTTTTATTACGTTTGTTGTTTCTACGAAGAGAACAAAACGGGTCTGATCGTTTGTACGACAAAAATTGACAAGTTTTCATCATATCTTATTACAATTCAAGCATTGACGAACAATTTTTTCATGTCAGCCGCACCAGGGCCGCACACACGGGCAAGTTTTCTTTGTCCAAAAACTCGTGTAAAACTTTCTAGGTAAAGATAAATGTTATGGCCGATTTACACTACACAACTTTTGCCTAAAACTGTCGCATGCAACCTGCTTACAACTTCAGTTGTACTGTGTAAATCAAACACACAACTCAACTACGACACCGTACATGAGATGTGTGCTTCACACAGTACAAGACGAGTTGTAAGTAGATTGCGTGAGACAGTTTTATGCAAGAGTTGTGTAGTATAAATTGGCGTTAAAAATTCGCCGTGTTTAAATTGAGAGAATCAAAATCAATGAACGGGAAGATCCATTGTTCTGTCTTACTCATCTGTTTTACACGAGTGAAATCTCCTCAAGGTTCCTATATGAGGGTTATTTTTAATATGTTTCTACAGGAAGAAACCGAAACAATATGTATTTGGTAGAGTCAAATAAAAAACATTCTTCTCGCATGCGTCGGAGCCAGTATTATATTTAAGGCAAATGGATAATCCAGGAATCGGACACAGGTTAGAAAGGCAAACGTCGTTCCAACTACATATACATGTAATGTAATGTCATGTAATGTAAACTTATACCTCCTCCTGGCTTCCTACTTTATTAATTCATTATAATTATTCCAGGAAGCCAGCTCCCAATTTTTTCATGTAAATATACATAATTATATGTTCAATTGTAAATTTTAATTTGGGAAGAATCTAATAAATGATTCGAAATTATTTGAATGAATGATTTTCAGAGATACAGTCAGTAATGAAATAAATAAAACTTAGGAAGGAACAAATTATAGCTCATCTGTACGACCGGTCCTTAAACGTGTTCAGTTATATAGCTCTATATATACCTTCAATAAGACAATATTTCCGTAGCTCTTCGGGGATAGTCTGAACATTCCGGAAAAGATTATGAACTCTCCGTGGTTGAAGATTCAATTTTGATTTCTTTGCTATCTTTTCATCCAAATGTTGAAGATGAATGTCGGCAGCACTGTTTGAATGGGTGCAGATGAGAACTTTATTGCGTTCTGATTGGCTAATAATTGACACACAAGCGAGGCTGAGCGTGAACGTCTTGCCAGTACCAAATGGACCAATTACAAGAATTGGCGGAGTAGGACTGGGATCCAAAATCATGGCAATTGCTTCGTGTTGATTTGTGTTTGGTTTTCTGTCCATAAACCAGTCATGAATTGATTTCTATGGATTTGAAAAATATCTGTTAATATAAGCAAAAAGAGGAGGATGCTTCGTAAAGAAAGACGTTAACATTTGGCAGCAAGGGTTAAGTTAAGGGATGCTGATCACACTTCCTTGCGGTTAAAAGCGGATGTGCGAAGGGTACAACTCAAACGTGATCAAGTATAAAGGTCGTTTTCCACTTCAACCATATCGTAACGAACCATATCGTAACGTACCGTAGCGTAACGTACCGTAGCATGTTCCTACAGTATAAGTCATTAGTTTCACTCTAGTGCCGCAGGAAAAAAATATACGGCACAGTAGGGCTGAAGTGTAAAACGGCCTTAAAGTTTACTCAGGGTCCGTACACCTTCTCCCATTTAAAATTCCATGACTTTTCCACGACTTTCCATGACCATTTTTTTCAAAATCCATGACCTGGAAGTCTGGAATTTCTGAAATTCGTTAATATTTTAACGATAACAGATATAATAAAAGAACAAAATTCACTTCGCTGTTGCAAAAATCCGTTATATAACAATTAAACAATTCATATTATTGTTATGACTGGTAAATTGAAATAAGTAAAATACTTTGTTAATGTTATGTAAAATTTCAATTTTCCATGACTTTCCATGACTAAAATTGATTTTCCAGGATTTTCAGGCCTGGATTTTGGAATATTGAAATTCCATGACTTTCCAGGTTTTCCAGGACCCGCACGAACCCTGTTTACTAGCCACTAGGACGCATCTGGCTGCCACGATACAACAATTACGGTGGAAGACGAACTCGAAGTCACGGATGTGAAATAGTCCGGATCGTAGAGATCTGTTGATTGATTACATTATGGCCCATTACAAGGTCGTAATCGCCACGGCACAAATGTAGCATTCAAATAACACATTTTTACAGGTGGCAGCGACAGTATTACATACCTTATTCGTATAGGAGACATTCTTTACGTTTGGAAGTAGAACTTTAGTTTTCTCCTTACACATATCAATCGCTTCATGCATCTCACACAATGGAAGACGATTGTATCTGAACTTGACGTCGATGTAGATTTCTTGACCTATTACAAAAACATAGTCTTTGCATAACACTTCATTCAGCTTTATGATCACCAGCTCAGAAGTCTTCAATTTGGTGCTACATTCGTATACTCTGTCACTCTGAAAGTGGTCCATTTTTGGTCGCAAGATCACAGACATAACTGAGCGATCAATAAGATGGCCAGCAACTTCGTCCATAACCAGGTAGTCAGATAAATATATTTCTCCAAACAATTCTCCTGGTCGGGCAAAAACTGTCACATCAACGCTTTGCTTGAAGCTGTTTACTATTTTCATTGCACCGTCGTGTATATCATATCTAAGTAAACGAAAACAAAGTAATTTATATTTCTGAACTGGCCCAAACGACCACTGAACATTGTAACGTCACAACAACAACAACAACAACAACAACAACAACAACAACAACAACAACAACAACAACAACAACAACAACAACAACAACAACAACAACAACAACAACAACAACAACCACTACGACGACAATTACAACAACAGCATGATATATAAAAGTTACTTTCATCCATATTTACAACGAACAAAACCTTAAATAACCAGAAATAACATCAGGGAATAAGTGCCTAAGCTAATAAATACACTTCCCCATTAACCTTTGTTCATGAACATATAAAACAACATCCAACCTTGCAACCTCCATCTGAATGTGTTGTTCTTCAATAAACAAGATGTCATGCCACAGTTTGCAGTATGTTTCACGTGTGAACTCCACAGACTCTGCAGGATAAGCGGGCAAATCGTTTGGAATACTGTACTGCTCACATAAACCATCCAAATCCAACCCAATTAAATCTTTACATAGAATCAATTCCATTTTCTCTACAGACCATTCTAATATGCGACAATACGTTGTACGCGTCGAGGAATCTTCTCTACTGCTGCAGATATCTTTGCTTATAACCGACACATAGAGCGAGCGAGCAAGTACCGAGCCAAGACCAAAATCAAAGACTAACTTCTGCTGAAAGTCACCAAAAACATGTGAAGAGAATTGAACGCAAAACTGCACGGCCGACTCTTGCTTAGCAGAATTTTCAACAAAATCCTCCTCAAGCAGCTGGATACTTTGCATGTTTGAAGAGCAGTTTTCTGTCGGATTGCGAATAAATTTGAATTTATCCAAATGAGTTTCTAATAGAAAGGTGACTTGGCGTAACAGCACTCTATATTTCGTCTACAAATAGAAGTGTAAGAACATTAAAACTGTGAATGTACCTTTGATCCTATATATATATCTTTGGTCATCGCAACGTTATCTGGCTTAATCTAATATGCTAGATAGTTTTGTCAGTTCTAAACTGTTCTCCTAAAAGGTCAACCTTACAACCTATAGAGAAAACTTATGGTGTTTGTTGGAGCTGTTCTCACATGTAACTCAGGCGAAATTATAATCAAAAAGCTGCACATTGCAGAAACGCGGTGGAAAAATTAAAAGGCAACTAAACGTACCAATGTACCATATCCTAGGTGTAACTACATAAATTACATAAATAATATTTTACCTGAATTCGAACATCGAATATCCACTTATGATTCTGTGGTCCATCTTTCTGTGGTCCATCTAGGTTCACTCGCAAAGGTGAACTACAGTTCACTGTTACCCCTGGTAGATTCTCCTTGAGCTGAAAGATAAAATATCATTACTCCCATTGAATGTATGTGACCTTTTTTTCGAGTATAATCTGCCACTGCTCATAACTGTCAATACTAGACGAGGGAAAGATCGCCTTTAGTAAAGCAGTTAATACAGCTGATAAAAACACTGAGTATTATAATACAGCCGAGTGAGGTTTCGTTCAGCGTAGAGCCACAGTGACTACATTTGTCTCCACGTTGTCCAAAACGGAATATGATTAACTTATTATCCTTAACTACTGTTTTAAATATCCTGATCTTGTATTATTTTTATTTTAATACATTTAGAATTTTATTTAACCAGGACAATATTAGAAGCTATAAGTCAATTTGTCCAAAATCTCGTCGTCCTAACATTTTTTAAAACTTTGTGTTTAATCATTTATCGTAATAATTTTATGTAATATGTATATTAGTAAGATTTATTATGTCATTCCTATGGCTAAAATTAATTGGGATGGGGCTAATTAAATTGGCTTGTCTCTATAGTGGTAAATATCAACCTTTTGATAGTAACCACCATCTGCTAACGTGTAACGTTTAGTGAAATTCACCAAATAATTGAAGTATCTCCAATGTGATGACCAAGACACAGTGTATGATATATAACCGCCAGAGAATTATAAACATTTTACTAACCACATGATGTTCCCCTTCAACTTTGATTCTGCGGTAAATAATTTCACTAAAACTTTCTGTCAACAGTCGTTTCTCTTGAAACTGTGCGAGCCGTTGAGCCTGAAGTTGATATGATGCTTTCCAATAAGTACACTCTTCATCGCCATGCGCAAAAGTACATTTGTTACCAAAGTAACAGTAACCTTGTTCAAACCTGGAAGACATAATAGCGTGCATTACACACTGAGTTCATTCTCCATACAACAATCCATTGGGCATTGGTTCTTACCTGTCTGAAAAATATGTGTAAAATTCCGACGCTTCAAACGAAGGTCCTACGTCAAATTAATAACGTTCGTCTTTAGTTGAATTCAAAAGGGCTAATTCGCTCAAAGTTTTAAAATCTAACTAAAAAAATCCCAGGTCTTTCAGCGAAGCGTTGAATTTTTACAGAAGTAATAATAGGACTCAGGATCTCATAGGTGGAAAGGTAGTCGATTAATCAGGTTCTTATTTAGTAAACCATACAAAAACAAATGAAAAATCTGAGATTTCTAACCTGCGACACGATCTGTATCGACCCATGTATACTCCATCCGGGGGAGGTCGAAATTTCGTATCAGATTTTGCGTTAAGTTGCTGTATTTTTTTCGTGACATTGAACCTATGCTGAGGATCGGAATAATGATATTCTAGCTGTAACATAGATGAGAATGTTATTTTACAGAATTCACATCGTAATTTTTCTTGCTCCTTCACTAATAAAACGGTGGTGTCGAAATCTTGACTGCTGGTTTTCGTTATACTTGAAGTCGCTTTCTTCTTCTTTTTCTTGTTCTTACCTTCAAAGAAGATAACTTACTTTAACTAACTTTATTTTAACTAACTTTATTTTAACTAACTTTATTTTAACTAACTTTATTTTAACTAACTTTATTTTAACTAACTTTATTTTAACTAACTTTATTTTAACTAACTTTATTTTAACTAACTTTATTTTAACTAACTTTGTTTTAACCGAACTCTATTATCTACATATACATATATATTTATTCAGCTCACTCCCCAACGGGGCTTTTCAATGACCGATTACATCAAGTATTACGCTTACTTGCATTACCTACTAAGCTTAGACTAATTATCTTTACAACAATTGTGATATTGCTTTCTTTACTATGTTTATCCTAACCCACCCTGTCAACTTTCCCTGTGGGAGAAAACCAGAGCACCCGAAGAAAATCCACGACTTTTGGCAGAACGTTGACAGACTCTTTTCACCTGAGTCCGTAGCGAGAATCGAAGCCACGATCTCACCGGTGAAAAGGCGCTTGCCCTAATGACTGCACCACCGAAGCCCCACCATCTCTAGAATTACTAATTACCACCGCTCTATCAATTAAGCTGTTGAGCGAACGCGGTTAGTGGAGTGTCGAAGATACTCGAACGACACACCTTACGCGAGATAAAGAATTTTTCATTGTTCACAGTTTAGAATTATTACGAAAAGCAAGATTCCTTTCGACATAAACTCCAACCTACCTCTATTTTCTCTATTTAACTCTTCCGAAACAATTCTCTGAGGTTTTTTCCGTCTCCCTACTTCTATCCATCCATCATCACTTTGATCAGGTTCAACTGGTGTAGCCTGGGCTTCGGCCTTTGGAGCTGAAGCATCCATATCGACATTAAGAGATAAAGATGACGTGGAACGACCAGCCGAGTCCTGGCTTAATTCATCGAAGCCATCTTGAGAAAAGTATGATGAATATTCTGAATCCGAATCAAAATTGTCCAGGATTGTGTCTCCAGTGCTTAGCATGTCGAAGGTGTTTGAAGAGGACTGAGAATGGAGTGAGCTGAAGGATTCGGTTCTAGAACGACGCCCGGTACCAGAGTCATGGCCATTTAAAGTCATACAGCTCCTCGAGTTTTGCAAAGATGAAACGTTTGTCTTGCGTTCTTTAAAACCTTCATTACCTATAAAAATCATTCCAACTTGTTAAAGGCCATGTTAGCCAGAAAAATAGCCGTAAGGAAATTGCGAGGATGGCGCCTTTTTCATCCCTTAAGATTATGTTAGGTAAGAAAGTGTCGACAGAGTAGAATGGGCCATGTTAACAATTTTCCTGTGACTAACTTTTACAAAACATGGCTCTGTGTGCGAAATTACATTGCAAGTTGCAGCAAACATTGCCTGGTGTGACAAGTAATGTTTACAGCTTGAGCGGCTGTGTATTCACACACTAGTTACAAGCACTGAACGTTGTACAGAAGAATTATAACCATTAGTGAACTAAAACTAACATAAATTAATTAGTTTAAATAAATTAATATAAATTAACATAGATTAACTAGTGTGCATGTGAAGTGGTCACTTGCATGTATGGGGTTTATGCGTAACAATGTCACAGTTTGTCAACAACATGTGTTTGCAGTGCTTGTTCCCAGTTGTTGACAAGTCGGGAACAAGTTGTTATAATTTTGTAACAGGGTTGATCAGGCCAACAATTTGTTCCAACAAGTCTGATATCGTCTGCACGTAACAAGTTGATAATCACAATATTAATCGTGTTGGAACAATTCGTAGCAACTCTGTGACCGTCATCAACCTTGTAACAAGGCGGTAACAACTTGTTCCAAAATTGTCACAACTGGAAACAAGCAATGCGAAGTCTCAGACGTCGGAGGATTTAATGATTTAATGAATCCCTCAGAAGAATTTAATGATTATGACGGAGGCAGGCGAAGAAGGGGCGGTCGAAGAAACGTCACATAAGGAACGAAAGAAAGTTGTGCGGAGAAAACAGAAGCATGCACGTAGACATATACAGTACTTACGTGAATGAGGCGCTTGTTGCCTTGTCTCTATAAGAGAAAAGAATAACACAGGTATATTAACACAGTATATACTATTTAACAAGATTATTGAAATAAGCTTGAAACAGATGTGGTTAAAATTTATAAATATTAAATCTGATATCAATGTGAGGCTTTCTCCCGAAAATTTATCGAATTTTATCACTCAGTCTTAGTACAATAATGAGGAAACTTACTTTTCACGCGACACAGTTCCCAAATCTCCAATTCATCTTCTCCATGTGCAAACTTACATGGGGTTTTGACACAACTTCTGCTTTGCAGGAAATGTTTGCAGTGTACATAAGGGCCAGCTATATCTTGATTGAGCGGCATTCGTGGTCGAACCCAGCTGGTTGTGTTAACCCTTTTATACCAAACCACAAATTCGCTCCTACACGAATGACAATTACGTTGATTGTATGAAAATGCCCGGGGAGTGTTACATGTAGAGCAGACACGCCTGAGTTGTGAGCCAGATGAAAGAGTTTGGTCATAAGCGGTTGACATATCGTTGAGCGAGAGTTTCTTTGGCACTACAGTATTAGTGGAGGAATTCTTGGATCTTGTTGCATGTGTATCCATAGCTAAACAAAAAATGTCCATTAGTAGGTTATTTCATTCATTTGATATGTCTTGATATTCATCAAGTTTAATACAACAATAACCCTAAAGAGCATAATTATGAATTCGCAATACCTTATGCTTTAGTGGAGCTCAGACATACCTTTGTTACCATTGGAAGTTTTAGAAGATTTCTTTCCGACACGTTTCTACGGCAGAAATGATAGATACATTTTAAAAACTCATTAATAATTCACGAGAAAAAGACACAGGAAATCCCTACCGTGTCGGTGGTTTTATATGTGATAAAAAATCATGCTAATTTACATAAACTTTATCTTTGATTTCCTCGGCTTAGACATTTATTTTTAAAATTACTTCGCCAATGAACTCATAAGTTGTGTCGTTTTTTAAGCCATTTAAAACATTCGCGGTCCATGCTTTATCAGATATAAGTCATTCGCCTCTCGCCTCGTGTTTTATATCTGATAAAGCACTCCTGCTCGTTTTAAATAACACATAACACAGTATAGAACATGGTAATAAACAATAGACGTGAACTCTGTGGTAGTGTTCATGAGATTTGAAACTTCAAACGAGCTGGAATGCACAGGCAAACCTGTGCTATCTCAGTACTTCACGCCACAAACTTGTAAAATGTTCAAACAAAAGCAATCCAAGTAAACAAATTTAAAATACTCATTAATAATTCTTAAACCTTGTGGCAAATCATGTCAGCCATAATATGTCACGTGGAGTGACTTTATATCTGATAAAACTCATCTTCATTAGTATTCTTTACATAATTGTTCATCCTAATTAGTATTCTTTTGTAATCGTATTTTAAGCTATTCAAAACACTCGTTGTCGTGTTTTATCAGATATAAAACGCTCGGCTTTATATCTGATAAAACACTTCTACTCGTGTTTTAAATAGTACATAAAAGCTCACATTTGTCCCCCCTTGCTGTTTCTTAATTTCATCATTTTTCTGTTTCTCGAGTTTTTTCTCATGTTCTTCTCGTTCTTTTCTTTTGCGCGCTTCAACTTCCTCTTGTTTTTGTAATTTTTCCTCTTCTTCCTCCCGCACTTTTCTCTTGCGTGCTTCCACTTCTTCTTGTTTTTTTCGTTCTTCCTCTTGTTCCTTACTCGCTTTCTTAATTTCCCTTTTAATTTCCTGCAATTTATAAAAGGCACACTCATTGAATAAATAAATACATGTATAGCTATGTCGATAGTTATTTTGGATATACTAACTGAACACAATTATGGTACAGTATAAGTAAACAAGTGAAAATCAAAACTGCATCCGTAACCTTCTCCCTAGCCATTTGTTCCCTTTTCAATTGTTTTGATGTCTTAACAACCTAGATAATTTAAGATGATTGCATTAAGTAAGGAGTTTTAACCTAAGTGGGGAAATTTGAAAATTCAAAGAACAAACTGACACTTTCACTTGTAAGCCGCCTGGTCAAAGGAGAAGAAGAGTTGGCAGTCACGTATTGTTCCAGGGGACATTTGAAGCACTAGCTTAACAAAATAAAGTTTTGATGAGTGTTCCAACTATGTTTTAACTTCAATAAATTCAGTGGAAAGTTAAGAACAGCTAACCAAGATCACGTGACTGCCAACTCTCATGCACTCTCATCCTCGTTTGGTTCGCGGGCTTTACATGTATACATAATTAATAAACAAGAGTGATTAAGAAATACTATTTAACAATACTAAGAATTATTATATACCTTGGCACTCGCAGCGTTTTGAGCAATATCTACTGTTTCACTTGGGTCAGTTCCACCAGAGGCTTCACCTAACTTCTACAGGGTCAGGAAACAAAACATCAGATAAAAACCTTTTCTGCGCGTGATATATCAAAGAGGTTAAATATATGTGAAGCCTTTAGATTGAACAAAAGAGTATTTTTGTTTTTGAAATGTTCAACATGTTTACCTCATACATTACTAAGGAAGTTTCGGATTGATGCAATCCTTATCAATCTGAAACCATCTTATTATTGGCATTATATCTAAACTAGCACAAAACTGTTCATGATTACCTCATTACTTGTCTGACCGATATTCTTGCTAGTCGTTTTCTTTATTCCACTTGCAGGGCCTTTACTCCCATTCTACAGTCAGAGTTCAATATAAATATGAAAATGTCTGACAACATATCAGGGCAACCCTATTTACATATATAGACCGCAAAAGAGAGAAGTACATTGCATTGTCATTATTTTACTTGCATACGAAATTCGAATATAAGATATAAAAATTCATTTGACCACTACACATCAGCACATCAATATTAGAAAGTTGAAAGGAATTCTAATTAGCAATCATAGTTTATATAGTAATAAGTAATAAACTGCTTTGCATGCCAATGTGAAACAGATTATTAGTAAACGACTGCCATATCGCTTTCAACGATGGAAAGAAGACAATATTAGTATCTGGAGTAACTAATGGGTTGTTTCGGTCCACCAAATTAAAAAATCTTAGGTTGGATTAAAATATAAAGGAGGGAAATTTTCAATCGCTCGAGTTAGTGAAGCAGCCTGTTACAGACGTGAAAAGAATGAACATGACGCATGATATGTAAATCCTGACACTTGTCAACATCTTACTTTTTTCTTTTTGTTTGGAATTTCCTTCTTGCTTTCTTCAGCTTTATTTCTTATAAGTAATCCTTTTAATTCTTGCACTATCTGCAGGACTTGATAATGCTAAAAACATAAAAATTATTTACATTCCCACAATCAGTATGGTTAACGTACGAGTATTCAGATCAGTCGGTCAGTAAGTGGATTTATCCAGCGTTAATGGTACAGATTATAATATTTCAAACAGCATCCCAATAGGTCATGTAATGCACAATCAGAGCACCAGTTCCATGGGTTAAAACAGAGACATTGGGTTCGATTCCAGGTAACAATTTTAGAAATTAATCATTTCCGATAAGTGATTATTTGTTACCAGCTCACTGAACTGGTTTAAAATTAAATCATATTTAATGGTAGACGCGAACCAAGTCTTGTTGTACTTGGTGGTAAGCAATCATCGTGTCATCTGTTCCTCATGAAATTCCTCAGGGCTCAATATTGGGTCCCCTATTAAGTCATTAAATATCTTCACAGTAGGCGCTCGACTATCAACAGTGTCAGTGACAATAACCCTAGTTGCTTGTTATACTATGTAGTTTTTATGTAAGATTAGTTTACTTACGTGTGGAAACCTATCCATCAGAATTACATAAAGATCATGGGCTTCCTGCAACCTATTATTCTCGATAAACATATCAATAATTGAATATAGCTGGTTGAAATCGCTGTCGTCACTCTGGCGAATTGCTATAATAAAGGATATGGTTCATTATTTGATTTAGCATGCGAAAGCCATCAAGTTTCGTAAACAGTTATTTAAGTTTCCAAGTGCAAAAATATATTCACCTTTTCTACACGCTCTCTTTGCTTGATCAAAACACTTCTGAAATTGAAAAAAAGTACAACAAACAACTATCGAAAAAGCCATATATAAAACATCGTGGTATATGTTTGTTTAAGAAAGGTACCATTACACGGTAAACGTTGCGAGTACAACGTTATACTAACCAGTACAACATGACATTGTGTCTCTCTAATATAACAAATACCAGCTTGAGGAAACATATGACTAGCTTCACGGTAAAATTCCAGAGCCATCTGGACATTTCCGTCTCCTAAAAACTTATCACCCATTTGCATTACCACATTGATAACATGCCCGTCGAAGCCCATAAGCAACCACTGCAACAAATTAAACACCCTTTGTTAATGAGGGGGCACCTAAACCACCATTTGGCACACCTGCTAAACGATAGATATACTATTTAAACAACCTACTAACCGATTGTCATACACCTGCTAAGTGCTAACGAGTGCGTGCGTGCGTGCGTGTGTGTGTGTGTGTGTGTGTGTGTGTGTGTGGGGGGTCGAATTATGTGGCCCCGACATGGGGCATGGTCCCCTGGAAAAGTTTTCTATTTTTAAAGTCTGCGAAACGCTTTTTCATGTATTTTAGAGACGTTTTATAACAATTTGAAAGCCACAGTTTTGGTATATTTTTATGTTATAAATGAAAACATTAAGAGGTTACCCCCCCTCTCCCCAGTTTCTCCTCAGTTTTGAAAGAATTACAGAATTGGTCTGAAAAAAAAGTGGGGGATCTGCAGCTCCCATTCCCCCCGTGGCTACGCCTCTGCTGCTAACGGACAGCTATATTGGACATATATAACCTTGCCTGTTCTAGCTATCATATGACTGCCCATACTGATAAGTTAGTTTCATAAATACTGTATGAGTACGTACTTCGAATGTTTGCAATCCCCGCTTAATTGCTTTTCGACATTCAGAGAATTGAAGCATCTCGTACGGATTCAAAGCCTAACAGAAAAAGATTAACATGCATGTACAATATACGTTACATGAACAGTATGCTTTATACATGGAATGGTGTGAGGGCTTATATGGTCGCATTTTTCACAGCTGCTCCTGGTTAAGTCGAAATAAATAAAGTTTACACTTGAAATTTCCATTTACAAAATCCTTCAATATTAATTCAATCGAGTGAGATGCCTGAATATCCTACCCAATACCTTACATTGGCGTCACTATATATACATGAACTTGTGGTTAGAGCTCGACAACTGGACTCTGTAACTCAGTTGGTTAGAGCGCTGCCAGGGTCCAAAAGTTGCATTTTTCGCAACTGCTTCTGGTTAGGTCTAACCGATTAATTTATAAAATTTCCACTCGAAATTACCATCTACAGAATCCTTTGAATGGTGAATAGAACAGCTTGAAGATGTGTCAGACACGTCGCCTTTTTTCTGCAGTTTTATACTGCACGCCTGCGCGCAGATTTTGTTTCCATAAAGCAAGCGCGATTATAATCCACCACTAGGTTTATCATCGACTTTCTATCCAAAGTTTTTCAAAGTCTCAGTGAAAATGTGCCTGACTGAATGAATTACATACCCCCTGAGCTTGACGTATGATGCCGTGAACATAGCACTTGACAAGTGATTGGAATGGCGACTCCATCTTGTAACTTCAATATGTAAAACGCTTAAATGAAACAGCACAAAAGATTGGAAAAGGTCAAAGACATGCAGCTCTTATATTATTGTGAATGACTATTATTAAACAGACGCATATAAAAGGCTGTAAAGCAACTACTGATATAATATTAGTAATTCATCAGTTAATGTCGTTAAACTGCAGTGATACCCCTATCAGACTGTCTTCCACTTCGATCAGCGGTTTCCCCCAAAGTGACTTAAGAGAGTAATTAGTCGCGCGGACACGCCAAGATAGCCGAATATAGCCGTTCAACAAGGGCGTTTTCAAGTCTTTGACCTTCATGGCATGCGCGCGACCACCAAGGTGAACTAGAACGTGTGAAAGCCTGTTTACACTTGCAAATTCTTCTGCGATTTCCTGTGAGATTTTCTTTTTCCGATGGATTTGAAAGAGCAGATGAGTCATGAATGTTGTGAGAATATGTAGTCTCATCTAAACATTCATAACTCATCCACTCGTTTACATCCATCAGAAGAAATACCGCCTAAAATCGCAGCAAAAATAGCAAGTGTAAACCAGCCACTACACACCTGCAAGCCATGTTCAAACATGTTCGCTCGGCCAAAGCATGGCCCCCCAATGGGTGATATATTTTGCAACGTCATTAGCAATACGAGTATCAGACACTGACACTTGATATATATAACGCATTTTCTTAGAAGCACAGTTCAAAGAAATCATTAATTATTGATGCCGTAGTCCAAATCATGTACAATATTGACACGTAGCGAAATTGTAGAACTTTCCTTTTCTTCCTTGGAACGATGTATAAACTGCGCTTTATCTTTTGTCGGAAAATGTCCATCGAAACAGTCAGAGTAAACAGTCCTTTGGGTATTGTCTGTCGAAAATTTAAGTGCTTATCAATGCATGAAAAAATATTCAATCTTTGCCCACAGGGAGCCGTACACTTACAGTAGGTACTGGAATTGCTGAAAAATCCCACGACTATAGAAACGTCCGCGGAACACTAATGTCTAGCTAATAGCAAGCAAAATATTGAAGTAAATTTTTAAACTAAGAAGTAATATTAATTATTAAGCTTGTCTATATTATCTGTCTTGCCAAATTAAAGAGACATGATGGAATATCGAGCAATGAATGCATGTAAACACTGTGTCACTGATAATAAACGCATTACTAAATTATGAATTCCTCTTCCTGTGATGAATTAACGGGCTGAACCTCCCAGTTTTCATTGTGGGCTTCTAGGGAAAGATCCAATAGGTACTATATCTTATAAAACAGCTTGGCCAATATATTCCAAGTATTACGACATTTAGCCTGCTTGTACTTTACTTTGAATTGGCGGAAGTAAACATGTCTATAAGACTCGAAGAAAATAACTTACCTGTAAAAATATCTTCAGGTTCTAAGCAACAAGCTATACTTGGAATACATTCATCACGACATCACCTATAAAAGAAAAGAGACGGCAACTGTACAGTTGTGTAATAATAATAGACGATTTACGCAACACGGTCTTTAATAATTTGCATAGACAATACATGACAATGAAAAGTGAAAGAGAAATATACAGTATTTATGACAACATTACTCTACTCACGTTACTGCCATTGCTTCTGAAAAATTCTATCTGGGAATTTATTTCTTCAACATTTGAATTAGCCGATAAATACTGAGCTTATTCCATCGATGTGAACAGGAATAAATTATTGCAAGCTTAAACAAATACAATAGCCGCCCCGTAGAGTTCCAAGAAAACAACCGGTAAACATGACCGCAACAATATTGGTGTCAGGTAGCGTGAAAGTTTAACAAAGGAAAATCTTTGTGGCAAGTTTAATCAAGGGTATGAAGTTTTTCGCTGGAACTGTACGGATTACCGACATATTATTAACTGAACGGCTAGAATGATCTCATTAATATTTCATGTCGTGTTTACTTTAGCCAGTTTAGGTAAAATACTTAAATTGTTAAGGAAATCAACACAGATTTAGTACGGTAGAGGGAATGCTAGTATAACAAGTAATGATCTTTTTGGTTCCCAGTATCATGAGTAGTACACACTGTACTAAACTGTAGGGCTTTTGAAAGTACTACAGTATAAGTCTATAATTGTCTATTTTAATCAAGAATCTAAGTATGAGAATATACGGTACAAATAAAGTTAGTTTATTTTAGAGTTTCATCCCACGTATTCCAACTCTGTTACAGAATCATTGCTACAAATTATGAATTTTTAAAGACGCGTTCACTTGCTATGGTCTGTTCCAAGCGAGAAAACTCAACTATTAAATATCAATTTTCCTGAGGGATTTTGCATCAGGGATTTTTTCTTAAAACTAAGGGAGCAGAAATATATAGTAACTTGACTACTCAGTAAAGAGGTATTGGTATGACAGTGGTTACTACATGCATCTTTCATCTCTGTTTATACTGGCCCTCGTCTTTTTGTAATTTGCAGTTGTGTGATTATTATTTTACCTACGGCTACAATCTTGGACATAACTGGCCGAGACTATTTTCCCCCTATTATGATAAACTCCATGTTGAATCATCAGATGTTGCCCTTCTTCAGCCCCCGCTCCCCTAACTCAATGTTGAGCTTGTATCATGGTATATTACCAAAAGTTGTTTCGGCGTTGTTTACAACATTGAACGTTTGTTTTGTCAATGTTCAAGAACTTTGTAATATTGGCTGGCATGGTCTCAAGGGTTTTGTCCAAGATTGTAGCTCACTTACATCTGAGAACAGTGCTTCCAGTTGACTCTACCAAATACCGAGGAGTAAATTACTCTGAAAAAAGCGTACGAAGACAAGAGGTAGTTGGAATTCAAAAATCCCTGCAATTTTTTTTTGGGATTCTGGAATTTTTTTTTCCAATTTTCGCCGAACTTTTTCCTAACGTCTTAATAAAAACATAATTTTATATAACCAACAATCACAAGTAAAATAAGCGAATAATGTGATAACTGAAAATATGCAAAACTTACCCAAAAACCTTTTTGTCGCCATTTTTCTCCCGATCCTCCAATAAAAAAATTCTTACATGAAGTATTGTAACTGAACATGGAGATTTCATCGAGGGTTTGGATCACAGAGAAGAGACATACTAACCAGAGGAAACACGCGGCAAATTATGTCACGCCGATATATTAAGTCTATTAACTATATAAAATTATATTAATTCACTATTTTATTAAATTTTGACAATGCAGAGGAAAAACTATACATATTATAGAAGTATTCATGTTTTTTTTATGCGAGTTATATTTTCAGGAATTTACATCATTTGCTGCTTTGTTTTTTATACATGAGCATCTGAAATTCCCAGCCAGTGATTTCACGATTTTAATAAGGAAGATAGGGAAAAAACAAACTTTTGCTAAATAGTCTAAATAAAATGTTATGTTAACACTTTTAATAAAAAGAAATCAATAAAAGTGATCGCTTACCGTTATTCTACAATAATTTATTGAACAAAATTTCCATGGTTATTTCATTTTTTAAAAAAAAAGCGATTTTCACCTTTCGAACGGCGTTTTCCCTATCTTTTGCTATGAAATTTCAGCGACGGCACTGGCTGGAAGATTTTGCGTGGCGCGTGGCACAAAATTCCAGGTTATCGAGTGTTTCCTCTCTGTATATCTCTCCTCTGTAGTGTGGATAGATATAAAGGGTATTTTGACGGTTTAAATAGGATATTCCGTATAAGATTTCTCGATGATGTTGAAGTTATTGTTTTTCCCCGCCGGAGTATTTTCTAAAATATTTACAGATTTCGTGGGATTTTTATTAAAATTAATAAGATTTTGGGATTTTTTAAAAGATTTTTTGACGAAGTGTACGAAGATTTTCAGAGTAATTTACCCTTCGCCAACACCACAGATGTTTTCTCGGCACTCCCGTTTCTTCCCGCGTAGCATTGGTCTAATACCGTATAAGCCTTACTGAATCCCAATGGGGAAGATGTTAGAATGAACAGATCGCCATGATGGAGCAAAAATGGTCAATCATTTTAGTTTATTAAACCAGTGAAGAGTCTTATCTCTTTTCATCCAACGTGGAAGAAGAGTTTTCTCTCTTTTCATCCAATATTTTCGTGACTAACGTCACGGACTTAGGGGCTGTTTACGTGATCCCGCTGGAGATGTGAGGCGGAATATTAAATGTATCGAAATAAGTCACAGTGCACGATTCACCAAAACTACATTATTTTTCTATAGTGATCTAGATTATAGTGTGATTACTGCAGTAATAAATTTACTTGGTGTTTCGACAAACGAAAAGTACTATATATTTTATCGCCATGCAATCCTACAATGAACTTATTATAGTACGATTATTGTAAACAAAATGCTGTTCAAGCAAGAATGATCTTCTCGACAACATTTGAGTTTTTCTCGACAACGATCTTCTCGACAACATTTGAGTTTTTTTAACCGGCGTTTGAACTTTCGTTTAAGCCTATTGTGACTTATTTCAATACATCAAAATCCCTCCCGTTCCATCCCGACAAACCAGGAAAATGTTTTAAAATTATGCGTGAAAGCATACTATGGCAAAAACGTCCAGGTTTCGGAGGTCGCGGGTTGGACTTAATGTACTTCAAATTGTCTGGTACTTTGATAATTCATAAAACACTTTCGAAATTTGCACCTTATGATTCAAATTGCGTTTTAAGCCTTCCATTTTTGTACGCAAACCATTTTTAAAGTCGTTTTTAAAAACGACCCTCCAGCAATCGAAATAATTTTAGTGGTAAAAATACTAGCAAACCCCAAGCTACCCATGCTTGCTGCCTCCTCGAAATCCGGTTGGAGAATCGATTTCGCTACATAGTAAACAAGAAGTTTAACCTAGAGAGATTATGAGAGGAAATAAAATTGAGAGAGAATAAAATTGACAGCATATAGTGTTAACTTTTCTAATTATTGTATGCAGTAGTATAAACATTTTGTGGAAATATATCACAAAATACCGAAATATTGTGTATGACGGTAAAGTGGAGGTACGTATGCGTTTAACATATACACATGTGAAGTATTCATGTCAAATAAATTTATTAATTAATCGAGCACCATGCAAAATTTACATGTAACATGGTATCTACGGTTTGTTTTTGCTATTGAGTATTGAGTATTGTCTATTGAAAATAGTAAAAGTTTTCCTTTGAATTTTATGTTCCTCCTACAGTTCGTCCCATCTAGATCTTAACCGTCCTTATTTAGTGCACTGTTCAGACTTCTTTTTGCTTTGTCGATTATTTTTAGTAGAGTCCATATTTTTTCCAAATCTGCAACGGTTCTTTTGAGAGTGTGTAAGTTTGTTTTACAGTTGTTGCTTGTATCCACATTGCTTTGAAACTCCTTCAGGAAATTTCCGACCACACTGGTTTGCTTGTCAGTGAGGCCCTGATTCAAACCAGCCAACTGATCCGCTAGTAATTGGTATGACAATATACAGTATATTATTGACTTGTAATATAGCTAGAAATTAGATTAGGGATCTACTTTTTTAAAGTAGAATTTGTATAAACTTTAGTTTAGGGGAACCGATTGAATATAGGGTTAACCTCATGGTTTTTCCTGCAAGGACATTTGTTCCAACCAGTGTACCTTGAATAAATTATTTGATTGATTAATTGATTCACAAGGTTATGTTACGAAGTTCATAATAAAAAGTTTGATAACTCGCCCTTCGATTTAAATAACTAACTTGATATTCTAATTACAAAAAGAACGAACTCTGAAAAAAAACATTAATACGAAATTAACTTATCAAATTGCCTACACTAGGCAATTATGAGAAAGATGGTTTGCGTTTTTTTTGTTATTTTGCACGCGGGTGCATTGCAAACACAACCAGTCAAATATAGCTGGAGGTCCCCCACGTTTTTATCTTTACGACATTCTCTCAAAAGTTCGACTAAGAGACAACAAAAATGCGTATTAACTTCATTTCCCCCATTCTCTTTCGTTGTTGCCAGAGAGCCCGAATCCCCGGGTGATGGCTCAAGCGCAATAGTTAATTCAAGCGCAATAGTTTAAGCGCAATAGTTCAAGCGCAATAGTTCAAGCGCAATAGTTCAAGCGCAGTAGTTAAACTAAGCTTTTTATATTCTCTTTGTATTACCGTTAAAGATATTCCGTGGAACCATCTGATAAATATTGTTTCTCTTGGGAAAGAAAAGCTCTCTCAAACGGGTTTGGATTGCAATGATCGGTTATTTCAAATAATCCCTGATCTATAAATAATTAAAATTTGCCAAATTATTTTGCAAGTATCTGTTGACAAATCAGAAAGTTCAAAACTGAAACATAAGCTATTTAAGATACATTACCTCTGAATTTAGACCCGAGAAATAATCACTTGAATCATCTGGTGGTTCTACACGAAAATATAACACTTAACTTGGGTATAGTTGGGTGAAAACAAGAAGTATATATATATATATATAATTTTTTATTGAATATTGTGTTCCTCGATAAGGCTTTTCGACCCCAATTTACATGGAGTGATAAAAGTTATTATAGTATATCAAAGATTAATATTATTACATAGTCAAAAATTTACTATTATAAAATTTTCTATTATTAAAAGTAGTCCATTACTAAGTATAAAGTCTGGCTAGCATGTCTTTCTTTAATTTGTTCTTAAAACTTTTCAAGAAGGGCATGAGCTTTGTGTTATTGTCCAGTTCGTTCCATAGTTTCGCCCCTCTGGCTCTGTAATTGAATATTCTCTGACTGGTGGTGGTATTATACATTGGTATTCGGACTTCGGAGGAGCTCTCGATTACAAGTGTAACATTCATGTAAACTTGAACGTTTTCTAAATTTATTGCACAAGTAAGGTGGGGCTAAGTTGTGATTATACATCATGACTGAATCTCTAAAAAGCAATCACACATAAAGTATCACACATAAATAAGAAATGCTGTTTTAAAAATGATAAATTCTAAGATTCTAATATAAAATGCTTCATATATTGATAAGAGTTATCAAACCGAAATAGCTAGCATATCAACTCCGTTGAGCAAAATTATTACATCGGTTAAGTTGACATAAGGTCTTGTGCTGATAAAAAAATTTAAAAACAATAATTTATATCCATATACGGTACTGTAACTTTATCGTATATAGCTGGTTCTTAATTTTATGTATTTCTATACCTTGTTGGCGCGCTATGCATCCCAACCACCCGGTTGGTAGTTGCATACCAACCACCCGGTTGGTAGTTGCATACCAACCACCCGGTTGGTAGTTGCATAACAACCACTTATATTATGTGGTTAGCTATAGACATTGGGAAGATGAATTTTGATGCAGTTCGATGATTTTGGTAAAATTTAATGCAATTTTGATGGTTTTCAGATTTTAAAAACATTCTAAAATCAGTCTCCGAAATGCGCGCATTTTTTGAGCCAATAGTATACTACAGTACAGCCCGGCTGGCAGCCGAACAATCGGAGGCAAATTTTCCGGCTGTCAGCCGGCGTCAAACGCGCTAATCAGGTGTATCATCAGACCGGGTGGCTTATTCTTGTTGGGAGTTTTGTACGGAAGTTGACAGAAACTCAATAGACAAATTCACAAAGCATTTTGCATGCGAATAAACCCATCTTACGAGTTACGAAATATATTATAATAATTAGGTACGTAGGCACATAATAATTAATTAGAATGAAAGCATAAATTAACTATAATCAAATATAGTATGTTTCTATACATGCTTCTATGCTTCTATGTTCCTATGCTTCTATGCTTCTATGCTTCTATGATTCTATGTTTCTATGATTCTATGCTTCTATGTTTCTATGTTTCTATGCTTCTATGATTCTATGTTTCTATGTTTCTATGCTTCTATGTTTCTATGCTTCTATGTTTCTATGCTTCTATGTTTCTATGCTTCTATATATTTCTATGTTTCTATGTTTCTGTGTTTCTATGCTTCTACGTTTCTATGTTTCTATGCTTCTATGCCTCTATGATTCTATGCTTCTATCTTTTTATGCTTCTATGTTTCTATGCTTCTATGTTTCAATGCATCTATGTTTCTTTGTTTCTATGCTTCTATACTTCAATGTTTCATGAATTAGCCTTCCTTTTTTATGACTCATGAATCAGGCTTCCTGGTAGTATCTTACCATTCTCATTACGATTGGTCTGATTGTCTTCTGCCAAATCAGCTCCTCTATCCACCCGAATCTCTTCAATTCCACCAGGATCCTGACCACTGACAACGGAGCGGGATACAGGTTGTATGGTGTGATTTGTGATCGCAGTTGAGAAGGGACCATGTGAGATTGAAGCATTGTTCAGCTCAGTTTCAGAAGCCTTACTACTACTTCCAATCCCAATCCCAACACTATTTTCTTCGCTCGAAACTTTGGGATCACCTTTAGAAAATGGATTAAATTTTAATATTTCCTCTTCCTGTCTTTGCATCTTAAGAGAGCACAGGTGCCTGATGTGGTTATAGCAAGCTGCTCCTTACCGCTGAGTAAAGCCTGTTACCGTAGATCAAAGGAGGGTATTTACTCAGACTGGGTGGTTTCCCTATATTTAAAAACTCGTGTAAGGAAAGTTTTGTTGTTCTCTCCTTTCTCTCGAAGTCTTCTGGTTTTTCACCCTAACCCAAAATTAACAATTAGGCTCGTAGTTATAGAGCACGTGTCTCAGGAGTTTCTGCCTCAAGTAAGCAACCACACCCTGTGTAATCAACATTAAGTAAATTACTATTACTCTACCTTTAGAAGATGTAGTTGTCAAAGTTTCATCTTTTTCATCCTGTACATTCTTGTTAGGCGTAAATTCATGAGCACTTGGATCAAGTGCTTGGGATCGAAGACAAAAGTCCATCACAGTCTTCAAGGTGCAGCCATATAGACCTTTGTTGGCGTCACAGCGCTGGAGATACTCTTTCCATAAATTTCTGCATGCCCCCACACTGCATAGCGACATCGGATCTCCAACAACGGCGAGCAAGGACTGGGCACGAGTCACGGCAGTGTTCAAGAAACGTGGATCGGAAAGAAAAGCGAAATCAAGTTCAGAAAGATCTTCATGTATGTTCCGACCTTCGATCCACGAACACGTCCACATCGTTCTCACTGTACTAATAAACAATGCCTTGAATTCCTTACCTAAACGTTCAGATAACATATTTATAAAAAATATTTGATCAATTGAAGTATTTGACCAATAAGTTAGCTCTGACTGGATTACCTCGCACATTTTCAACCTGTTCAACGTCAACATAACCCAGATCTTTCTTCCGCAAACCTTCTCTAATTCGCTTTACCTAATGGACAAAAAATTCACATTATTTAATGGTTTTTGATAGTTTGTTGTTTGAAAACAATCACTGTGGTGGACTTGACGACCATTTGCTGCACGATGTTGCTTAATGAAACTCGCATACTGAAGAGAAGCTAAATGAGACAATCTGTAGAATCCGTGTACATCAATACCTGATCACGGTATGGTGTGAGAACTCCAATACTCTTGCTCCAGTCTTTAGGCCAGAGATGAATAAGCTCCTCCACTCTTTTCACAACTTCTGCAACTTCAGCGTCATTATAGTACGCCAAACTTCCTTCATCTCGATTATCTACACCCTGCGCCGCGTAGAATGAAAGCACTGGTACCAACTCAAGAGTACTTTGGTCTCCCCTAGCAACTAAGCTGCCACCATAAAAACAATCGGATGGAAAGTCGAGAATCTGGGCATGACAACAGTAGTTTTCAGTAAGTAGGACTAAATAAGGTGTTTGAAAAAAAGTGCTTTTGCGGTTCAATGAAGAGCTCGGCTGGCTTGACGTTTTGTTGCACTGTTTCTTGTAGTGAGTGAACAATCGTTCAAGGAGAGATCTCTTTGGACCAACATCTTCAGCCCGCAAACATTTTGAAAAGACTTGTGGACCCATCTGGAAAAGATGAAACAGTACATAAGTTGCACATGTTTGATAAGTTAGTATGCCAAACAAGCTGCTGCTTTTGTCACGTGATACAATTTGAAGATCAGCATTCCAAACTATAGTAGTCAATAATTTGATGAAATCCTACAAATCGTTAAAAAAAACCCCTAAGAAGAGGCATTAACAAGTGTCGCCAGTAGTGGCATCTCAATTTCTAATTATGCCGGATTACCTGCTTATGGTCTCCAGCCAAAACAATCTTTGTGTTCCCATCAGCCATTACGAGCGGGGTCACACACTCTGGTTCCAGGGCCTGCGCGGCTTCATCAATCAATATATGCGTGAAACGCAATCTTCCATCTTGATAAAATTTCCACAACATACGAGCGGTCGCCAAAGTTGTAATAATCACGTTATGGTCACGAATTTCACTCCAGGACGGTTCCTTTATTACGTTTGCTGTTTCTATGAAGAAAATAAAACAGACAAGTTTTCATCATATCTTATTATATATAATTCAAGCATTGACGGACAATTTTCGCATGTCTGCCGTAAACACGAGCAAGTTTTCTTCGTTCAAAAACTCGTGTAAAACTAACTAGGTAAAGACCGATTTGCACTACACAACAAAACTATCGCATGCAACCTGCTTACGCATGAGTTGTACTGTATAAATCAAGCACACGAATCACTTACAACACCGTAGTGAGTTGTGTACTTGATTTACACAATACACAGTACAACTCAAGTTGTAAGCAGGTTGGATGCGACAGTTTTAGGCAAAAGTTGTGTAGTGTAAATTGGCGTTAAGAATTCGCCGTGTTTAAATTGAGGAGAATCAAAATCAATGAACGGGCGGGATCCATTGTTCTGTCATCTGTTTTACAGGAGTGAAATCTCCTCAAGGTTCCTATATGAGAGTTATTTTTGATCCAGTGTTTCTACAGGAGGAAACCGAAGTACCCAAAACAAAATCTCAATATGTATTTGGTCGAGTCAAATTGGAAACACTCTCCTCGCATGCGTCGAAGCCAATATTGTATTTAAGACAAATGGATCATCCAGAAATTGGACACAAGTTAGAAAAGATACATGCAGTAATCAAATAAATAAAACTTGTGAAGGAAACAATTGCTCATTTGTGCGGTGCTTAAACGTATAGCTCTACAAATACCTTCAATAAGACAATATTTTCGTAGCTTTTCGGGGATAGTCCGAACCTTCCGGATATGATTATGAACTCTCAGTGGTCGAAGATTCAATAATGGTTTCTTCGCTATCTTTTCATCCAAATGTTGAAGATGAATGTCGGCAGCGCTGTTTGAATGGGTGCAGATGAGAACTTTCTTACGTTCTGGTTGGCTAAGAATTGACACACAGGCGAGGCTGAGCGTGAATGTCTTGCCAGTACCGAATGGACCAATCACAAGAATTGGCGGAGTAGGACTGGGATCCAAAATCATGGCAATTGCTTCGTGTTGCTTTGTGTTTGGTTTTCTGTCCATAAACCAGTCAGGAATTGATTTCTATGGATTTGAAAAATATCTGTTAATATAAGTAAAATGAAGTTAATGCTTCGTAAAGAAAGACGGTAAAATTTGGCTGTAAGGGTTTAAGGGATGCTGGTCACACTTCCTTGCAGTTGAAAGCGGATGTGCGAAAGGTAAAACTCAAACGTGATCAAGTATTTCCATTTCAAGCAAATCATAACGTAACGTACCCTACGTAACGTAACGTAACCTACCGTAAGATGTTTCTTTGTACAGTGTAGAAGTCATTAGTTCCACTCCAGTGCTCAGGAAACAATACACGCTACGGTACGATTGAAGTGGAAAACGGCCTTAAATTTACTAGGACGCATCCGGCTGCCACAATACAACCGGTTTGTGTTGTACACAAACCGGTCGTTGTTGTACACAAACCGAAGGTATACAGTTACGGTGGAAGACAAACTCGAAGTCACGGATGTGAAATAGTCCGGATTGTAGAGATCGATTACATTATGGCCCATTGCAAGGTCGCAATCGCCTACAATTCAAATAACACATTTTTACAGGTGGCCGCGACGGTATTACATACCTTATCCGTATAGCAAAAATTTTTCTATTTTTGGAAGTAGAACTTCAGTTTTCTCCTTACACATATCAATCGCTTGATGCATTGCACACATTGGAAGACGATTGTATCTGAACTTGATGTCAATGTAAACGATTGTATCTGATTATTTCAAAGGCACCGATGTGAAATAACCCAGACTTATCTTCTATTTATGTGCCTTAATCAATTGCTCAAAGACATATAATGTATAATATATAATATAAAGGTACATTATGCTGGCTCCTCTGACTTGTGGAAACCTAGCATTCAAATAACACATTTTTACGAGTGGCAGCGACAGTATTACATACCTTATCCGTATAGGAGACACTGTTTACGTTTGGAAGCAAAACTTTAGTTTTCTCCTTACACATATCAATCGCTTGATGCATTGCACACATCAGGAAACGATTGTATCTGAACTTCAGGTCAATGTAAATTTCTTGATCTTTTACAAAAACATAGTCTTCGCATAACACTTCATTCAGCTTTATGATCACCAACTGAGAAGTCTTCAATTTGATCCTACATTCGTATACTCTGTTGCTCTGAGAGTGTTCCACTTTTGGTCGCAAGATCACAGACATAACTGAACGATCAATAAGATGGCCAGCAACTTCGTCCATAACCAAGTAGTCAGATAAATATATTTCTCCAAAGAGCTCTCCTGGTTGGGCAAAAATTGTCTCATCGACGCTTTGGAAGCTGTTTACTATTTTCATTCCACCGTTTTGTATATCATATCTAAGTAAACGAAAACAAAGCAGTTTATATCTCTGAACTCGCCCACACGACCACTGAACATTGTAACGTCACAGCAACAGCAACAACAACAACAACAACAGCAGGGACGTCGCGAAGCCATCAACATTGGGGGGAGGGGGAGGGTGTCGTCATGTTTTGACCAACATTTCCTAGGAAAATATTGTCGACCGGGGGGGGGGGGGGGGGGG
>CACRXK020000014.1:89907-173381 GCA_902702795.2 Paramuricea clavata
GGGGGGGAGGAGGTCAAAAAAGTTTTCCGGACTAACATAAGCAGTGTAAAGAAATTTTCTCCGGACTATAACATAAGAAAATTCAAACATTTTCGACCAAAACTTCCAATTTTTCATCGCAACGCAAACGTAACAAAACCTTTAAGATTGTTAAAATTGTGAACCACTGATAACTTAGGGCAACTTCGACCATCTTTTATCCCAAACTTTTACCAAATTTTCCCCTGTTTTACCTTCAATTTTAAGCAAATATCAGTTCCATTTTGAACTAGCCATAATTAACATCAGAGAATAAGTGCCTAGGTTAATAAACACATTTCCCCATTAGCCTTTCATGAACATATAAAACAACATCCAACCTTGCAACTTCCGTCTGAATGTGCTGTTCTTCAATAAACAAGATATCATGCCACAGTTTGCAGTATGTTTTATGTGTGAACTCCACAAACTCTGCAGAATCAGCGTGCAAATCTTTTGGAATATTGTACTGCTCACATAAACCATCCAAATCCAACCCAATTAAATCTTTACATAGAATCAATTCCATTTTCTCTACAGACCATTTTAGTATGCGACAATACGTTGTACGCGACAATGGTTCTTCCCCGCTACTGCTGCAAATATCTTTGCTTATGACCGAGACATAAAGTGAGCGAGCAAGTACCGAGCCATGACCGAAATCAAAGACTAACTTCTGCTGGAAGTCGCCAAAAACATCTGAAGAGAATTGAATGCAAAATTGCACGGCCGACTCTTGCTTGGCAGAATTTTCAACAAAATCTTCCTCAAACAGCTGGATACTTCGCATGTTCGAAGAGCAGTTTTCTGTCGGATTGCGGCGAAATTCGAATTTATCCAAATGAGTTTCTAATAGAAAGGCGACTTGGCGTAACAGCACTCGATATCTCGTCTACAAATAGAAATGTAAGAGCATTAAGATTGAGTGTACCTTTGATCCTATATCTTTGGTCATTGCAACGTTATCTGGCTTAATTTGATATGCTAGATAGTTTCGTCGGTTCTAAACTGTTCTCCCTATATTGGTCAACCTTACAACCTCTATAGAGAAAACGTACGGTGTTTGTTGGAGCTGTTCTCACATGTAACTCAGGCGAAATTATAATCAAAAAGCTGCACATTGCAGAAACGCGGTGACAAAGTTAAAAGGCAACTAAACGTACCAATTATGTACCATATCCTAGGTGTAACTACATAAATTACATAAATAATATTTTACCTGAATTCGAACATCAAATATCCACTTATGATTCTGTGGTCCATCTTTCTGTGGTTTAACTAGTTTCACTCGCAAAGGTGAACTACAGTTCACTGTTACCCCCGGTAAATTCTCCTTGAGCTGAAAGATAAAATATCATTACTCCCATTGAATGTACGTGATATTAATATATACTGATATTAACCACCATCTGCTAACGTGTAACGTTTAGTGAAATTCACCAAATAAATTGAAGTATCTCCAATGTGATGACCCAGACACAGTGTATGATATAAAACCGCCAGAGAATTATAAAATTTTACTAACCACACGATGTCCCCCTTCAAGTTTGATTCTGTGCCAAACATTTTCACTAAAATTTTCTGTCAACAGTCGTTTCTCTTGAAACTGTACGAGCTGTTGAATCTGAAGTTGATATGATGCTTTCCAATAAGTACACTCTTCGTGGCCATGCGCAAAGGTACATTTGTTATCAAAGTAACAGTAACCTTGCTCAAACCTAGAAAACAGAATAGCGTTCATTGAGTTCACACTGAGTTTATGATCTCCATCTGGGCATTGGTTCTTACTAGTCTGAAAAATATGTGTAAAATTCCGATGTTTCGAACGTAGGTCCTAGTACGTCAAATTAATAACGTTCGTCTTTAGTTGAGTTTAAAAAGGCCTTCGTTCAAAGTTTCAAAATCTAACTAAAGAAATCCCAGGACGTCCAGCGAAGCATCGAATTTTTACAGAAGTGATAATCGGACTCACGATCTCATAGGTGGAAAGGGGGTCGACAAATGAAAAATCTAAGATTTCTAACCTGCGACACAATTTGTATCGACCCATGTATATTCCATCCGGAGGAGGTCGAAATTTTGTATACGATTTTGCGTTGAATTGCTGAATTTTTTTCATGACGTTGACCCTATGCTGAGGATCGGAATAATGATATTCTAGCTGTAACATAGACGAGAATGTTATTTTGCAGAATTCACATCGTAATTTTTCTTGCTCCTTCACTAATAAAACGGTGGTGTCGAAATCTTGACTGCTGGTTGTCGTTATACTTGAAGTCGCTTTCTTCTTCTTTTTCTTCTTGTCCTTGTTCTTACCTTCAAAGAAGTAACTTCCTTTAACTAACTTTACTTTAACCTACTTTATTTTAACCGAACTCTATTATCTACATATACATATATATTTATTCAGCTCACTCATCAAAGAGGCTTTTCAATAACCGCTTACATCAAGTATTACGCTTACTTGTATTACCTACTACACGGCAAAAAACGCCGAGTCCGTTGCTCAACAGGACTGAACAATGTTTTGCTGCCGACGTTGTTCACACTTGTCAACAATATTGAACAATGTTGTTGAGCCTGAATCGGGTGTAACAATATTGTTCAGTATTGTTGACAGCTATGAACAATGTGGGCAGCAAAACATTGTTCAATCCTGTTTTCATCAGTATTGCATCAACCTGAGCGTTTTTTGCCGTGTAAGCTTAGAATAATTATCTTTAGTCCCTACAACAACTGTGATATTACTTTCCTAACTATGTTTAATCTAACCCACCCTGTCAACTTTCCCTGTTGGAGGAAACCGGAGCACCCGAAGAAAACCCACGACTTTTGCCAGAGCGTTGACTGGCTCTTTTCACATGAGTCCATAGCGAGAATCCAACCCACGATCTCAGAGGTGACAAGCGCTTGCCCTAATGACTGCACCACCGAAGCCCCACCATCTCTAGAATTACTAATTACCACCGCTCTATCAATTAAGCTGTTGAGCGAACGCGGTTAGTGGAGTGTCGAAAGTACCCGAACGACACACCTTACGCGAGATAAAGACTTTTTCATTGTTTTCTGCAGGTTTAGAATTATTACAAAAAGCAAGATTCCTTTCGACATAAACTTCAACCTACCTCTATTTCGTCCCCCTACTACTTCTATCCATCCATCATCACTTCGATCAGGTTCAACTGGTGTAGTCTGGGCTTCGGCCTTCGGAGCTAAAGCATCCATATCGACATTTAGAGATAAAGATGACGTAGAACGACCAGCCGAGTCCTGGCTTGATTCATCAAAGCCATCTTGAGAAAGGTATGATGAATATTTTGAATCGGAATCAAAATCGTCCGGCATTTTGTCTCCAGTGCTTAGCACGTCGAAGGTGTTTGAAGAGGACCGAGAACGGAGTGAGCTGAAGGATTCGGTTCTAGAACGACGCCCGGTACCAGAGTCATGGCCATTTAAAGTCATACAGCTCCACGAATTTTGTAATGATGAAACACTTATCTTGCGTCCTTTAAAACCTTCATTACCTGTAAATGTCATTCCAACTTGTTAAAGGCCATGTTATACACGAGGCAAGTTTTGCTGCGACTTGCAACGCAATTTCTGACATAGAGCCATGTTAGCCAGAAAAATAGCCGCAAAGAAATTGCGAGAATGGCCCATTTTTATTCATCCCTTGAAATCATGTTAGGTCGTGTCGGCAGAGGAGAATGGGCCATGTTAACAATTTCCCTGTGACTACCTTTTACAAAACATGCCTCTGTACACGAAATTACATTGCAAGTTGCAACAAAAATTGCCTCGTGTGACATAGCAAGTAATGTTTACAACATGAGCTGCTGTGTTGTATTCACGGTTGTACAGAAGAGTTTGCATGTGAACTAGTTTGCATGTGAAGTGGTCACTTGTACGAGGTTTATGCGTAACAATGTCACAGTTTGTCAACAAGATGTGTTTGCAGTGCTTGTTCCCAGTTGTTGACAAGTTGGGAACAAGTTGTTATCATTTTGTAACAGGGTTGAGCAGGCTCACAGACTCACAACAAGTTGTTCCAACAAGTCCGATATCGTCTGCACGTAACAAGTTGATGACCACAAGCTTGTAGCAACTTGTTACGAACAGCCTGTATTAGTCTTGTTGGAACAAGTTGTAGCAAGTCTGTGACCATCATCAACCTTGTAACAAAATTGTCACAACTGGAAACAAGCACTGCGAAGTCTCAGATGTCGAAGGATTTAAATATTTAATGATTTAATGAATTCCTCAGAAGAATTTAATGATTATGACGAAGACGAGGGGGTGGTCGAAGAAGAGAAGAAACGTCACATAACTGACATAAGAAAGGAAAGAAAACTGTACGGAAAAAAGCAGAAGCACACGTAGACATCATATACAGTACTTACGTGAATGAGGCGCTTGTTGCCTTGCCTCTACAATAGAAAAAATAACATAGGTATATTAACACAGTATATACTATTTGACAAGATTATCGAAATAAGCTTGAGACAGATGTGGTTAGAATGTTACAAATATTAAATCTGATATAAATGTGATGTTTTTCCCGAACATTATCACTCAAACTATAATCTTCATTACTTTAGTACAATAATGAGGAAACTTACTTTTCACGCGACACAGTTCCCAAATTTCCAATTCATCTTCTCCATGTGCAAACTTACATGGGGTTTTGACACAATGTTTCCCTTGCAGGAAATGTTTGCATTGTACATAACGGCCAGCTATATTTTGATTCGGCGGCATTCGTGGTCGAACCCAGCTGGTTGTGTTAACCCTTTTATACCAAACCACAAGTTCGCTCCTACATGAATGGCAATTACGTTGATTGTATGAAAATGCCCGGGGAGTGTTACATGTAGAGCAGACACGCCTGAGTTGTGAGCCAGATGAAAGAATCTGGTCATAAGTCGTTGGCATATCGTTGAGCGAGAGTTTCTTTGGCAGTACAGTATAAGAATTCTTGGATCTTGTTGCATGTGTATCCATAGCTAAACAAAAATGTCCATCAGTAGGTTATTTCATTCATTCATTTGATAAGTTATTTCTTCATGATAGATGGATCAAGTTTAATACAAGAATAACCCTAAAGAGCAGAATTATTAAATTGCAATACGTTATGCTTTAGTGTAGCTTAGACATACCTTTGTTACCATTGGAAGTTTTAGGAGATTTCTTTCCGACACGTTTCTACGGCAGAAATGATAAATAAATTTTAAAAACTCATTAATAATTTACGGGGAAAAGACACAGGAAATCACTACTGTGTCGGTGGTTTTATATGTGATAAAAATCATGTTTATTTATATAAACACTAACTTTGATTTCCTCGGCTTAGACAACATCAGTTTATTTTTAAAATTACTTCGCCAATGAACTCATAAGTTGTGCTGTTTTGAAGCCATTTAAAACATTCGCAGTACGTGCTTTATCAGATATAAGATATTCGCCTATCGCCAGGTGTTTTATATCTGTTAAAGCGCTCGTGTTCGTGTTTTAAATAGTACATAACACAGTATAGAACATGGTAATAGACGTGAACTCTGTCGTAGTGTTCATGAGATTTGTAACTACAAACGAGCTGGGATACACAGGCAAACCTGCGCTATCTCAGTGCTTCACGTCACAAAAAGTAAATGTTCAAACAAAAGCAATCCAGGTAAACAAATTTAAAGCTCACATTTGTCCCCCCTTGCTGTTTCTTAATTTCATCATCTTTCTGTTTCTCGAGTTTTTTCTCATGTTCTTCTCTCTCTTTTCTTTCGCGTGCTTCCATTTCCTCTTGTTTTCGTAATTTTTCCTCTTCTTCCTCGCGCTCTTTTCTCTTGCGTGCTTCCACTTCTTCTTGTTTTTTTCGTTTTTCCTCTTGTTCCTTCCTCGCCTTCTCAATTTCCCTTTGAATTTCCTGCAATTTATAAAAGACGCACTCATTAAATAAATAAATACATGTGGATAGTTATTTAATAACTAAACACAACTAAAGATACACTATAAGCAAACACTGAACTGGAAATTAGAGCTGCATCCGTTACCTTCTCCCTGGCCATTTGTTCCCTTTTCAATTGTTTCGATGTCTTAACAACCTAGATAATTCAAGATGATAATCAAACGAATAGATTGCATTAAGTAAGTAGTTTTAACCTAAGTCGGGAAATATAAAAATTCAAAAAACAAACTGACACTTTCATTTGTAAGCCCCATGGTCAAACGAGAGGGAGAGATGGCAGTCACGTATTGTTACACGAAACATTTCAAGCTCTAGATTAACAAAATAAAGATTTGATTAGTGTTAAGTACGTTTTAACTTAAATAGAATACATAATGTTGGGAAAACATTAAGAAAAGCTAACAAAAGTCGCGTGACTGCCAACTCTCATGCACTCTTCGTTTGATTCGCGGGCTTTACATGTATACATAATTAATAAACAAGAGTGATTAACAAATACTATTTAACAATACTAAGAATTATTATATACCTTGGCACTGGCAGCATTTTGACCAATATCCACTGTTTCACTTGGGTCAGTTCCACCAGAAGCTTCACCTAACTTCTACAGAGGAAAAAACAAAACATCCGATAAAAACCTTTTCTGCGCGTGATAGATCAAAGAGGTTAAATATATGAAGACTTTAAATTTAACAAAAGAGTATTTTTGTTTTTGAAATGTCCAACATGTTTATCCCATCACTAAGGAAGTTTTGGAATGATAGAGATGCAATCCCTATCAATCTGAAGCTCTTATTATTGGCATTATTACCTAAACTGGGACAGACTGTTCACGATTACCCCATCACTAAGGACGTTTCGGATTGATAGAGATGCAATCCGTATTAATCTGAAGTCATCTTATTATTTCTAAACTGCATTATATCTAAACTGGGACAGACTGTTCATGATTACCTCATTACTTGTCTGACCGATGTTCTTGCTAGTCGTTGTCTTTATTCCACTTGGGCCTTTACTCGCATTCTACAGTCAGAGTTCAATATAAATCTGAAAATGTCTGACAATATGTCAGGCCAACCCAACTAATTATTTACATAAGACGCAAAAGAGAAACATTGCATTGTCATTGTTTTACTTGCATACGAAATTCGAATATAAATTTAATATGTAACATAGAAATTCATTTGACCACTACACATCAACAAATCAATAGTAGAAAGTTGAAAGAAATTTTAATTAACAAATCATAGTTTACATAGTACATTCTAATTAAGTAATAAACTGCTTTGCATGCTTGTGAAACAGATCATTAGTAAACGACTGCCATATCGCTTTCAACGATGGAAAGAAGACAATTTATTAGTATCTAGAGTAACTAATGGGTTGTTTCGGTCCACCAAATTGAAGAATCTGAGGTTGGATTAAAATATAAAGGAGGGAAATTTTCAATCGCTCGAGTTAGGGAAGCAGCCTGTTTTACAGACGTGAAAAGAATAATTACATTTACACTAAGAATATAAAAGCGATCACGTGACAAAAATGTGATATGAAATGTAAATCATGACATATGTCAACCTCTTACTTTTTTCTTTTGGTTTTCTTCAGTTTTGTCTCTAAGTAATACTTTTAATTCTTGCACTATCTGCAGGACTTGATAATGCTAAAAACATCAAAATTATTTCATTTTACATTACTACCATCACTATGGTTAACATATGAGTACACGGATCAGTCGGTCAGTAAGACGTGTATGTGGATTTATACCATACAGAAAATAGATATCTATTATTTTTATGATTTATACTATCAATATTCAATAACATTTCAATCAGCATCCCAATAGGTCATGTAGTGCACAATCAGAGCACCAGCACCTTGAGTTAAACCATTGGGTTCGATTCCTGGCAACAACTTTAGAAATTAATAATTTCCAATAAATGATTATTTGTTATCAGCTCACTGAACTGGTTTAAATCATATTTAATGGATAGACACGAACTAAGTCTTGTTGTGTTTGGTGATAAGCAATCATCTGTGTCGTCTGTTCCTCATGGAATTCCTCAGGGCTCAATGTTGGGTCCCCTATCAAGTCATTAAATATCTTCACAGTAGGCGCTCGACTATCAACAGTGACAATAACCCCAGCTTCTTCTTATACTATGTATATAGTATTTATGTAAGATCAGTTTACTTACGTGTGGAAACCTTTCAATCAGAATTACATAAAGATCATAGGCTTCCTGCAACCTATTATTCTCGATAAACATATCAATAATTGAATATAACTGGTTGAAATCGCTGTCGTCACTGTGGCGAATTGCTATAATAAAGGATATGGTTCATTATTTGCTTTAGCATGGTTGAGTTTACGTTCCCAAGTGCAAAAATATATTCACCTTTTCTACACGCTGTCTTTGCTTGATCAAAACATTTCTGAAATTAAAATTTGAAAAGGATATTGCAGTACAACAAACAACTATTGAAAAAGCCATAAAACAACGTGGTATATGATTATTTAAGTAAGCCACCATTACACGGTAAATGTTGTGAGTACAACGTTATACTAACCAGTACAACATGACATTGTGTCTCTTTAATATAGCAAATACCAGCGTGAGGAAACATATGACTGGCTTCGTGGTAAAATTCCAGAGCCATTTGGACATTTCCGTCTCTTAAAAACCTATCACCCATTTGCATGACCACATTGATAACATGCCCATCGAAGCCCATAAGCAACCACTGCAACAAATTAAACACTCTGTTATTGAGGAGGCACCTAATACACATGTGGCATATGTAACCATTTTTCACACTTGCTAAACGATGGATACAGTATATTGTTTAAACAACTGTGGCATCTGAAACCACATTTTACACCAACTAACCAACTGTTATACACCTGCTAACGAGTGGGGGGAGGGGGTTCGAATCGTCCGGCCGGTCGGCATGGTCGGACCTTGGAAATTTTAGTTTATCTTTAAGGTCTGCGAAACGTTTTCTCGTACATTTTAGACACGTTGATGATAGCCTAAAAGCCACAGATTTGGTGCATTTTATGCCATAGATGAAAACATTAAGAGGTTAGCCCCGTCCCAGTTTCTCCTCACTTTTGGAAGAATTAGAAATTTGGTCTGAAGAAAAACGGGGGGGTCAGGCCATTCACCCCGTGGCTACGCGTCTGCTACTAACCGACGGCTTAATTGTTTAGCTATCATGACTGCCCATACTGATAAGTTAGTTTCTTATCATAAATACTGTATGAGTACGTACTTCGAATGTTTCCAGTCCCTGCTTAATTCCTTTTCGACATTCAGAGAATTGAAGCATTTCGAACGGACTCATAACCTAAAAAGAAAAAGATTAACATGCATGTACAATATACTGGAGTTTTAAGCTGGTTGCAGCCGAGCAAGTTTTCTGTAACAAATTTTCATATGTGTCTACGTACAACAAAGTTTCTATGTCAACTTTTTGATTTTCTGATTGCCACGATAGCATTGTCATTGTGCAAAAGTGCAATTGCTCAAATTACTTTGCCAAATTTTCTTTGTTGAAACGAACGAAATTTGTACTGTACCGTACGCAGGATTTTTTCACCAGGGGGGAAGTAAGGCCTATATGCCGAAAAAAGTCCCAAATATCCAAAGAATAATTAATAATGATATTCCAAAAATCGTAAATATAGTTTTCTCTAGGAGGGGCAGTTGCCCCCCGCCCTGCCCCCACGCTGTGTACGGCCCTGTACTAGCTAACATACCAGCTAGCATACTGTACTAGGTATAGCATACTAGCTTTTGAACAAGTGTAAACTTCTCCTAGAAAACTTGCTCGTCTGTAACCGGCTTTATGCTGCACGACTGCGCGCAGATTTTCGTGTCCATACTAAGGGCAAGCGTGATTATAATCCACCACTAGGTTTATCATCGACTTTCTATCCAAAGTTTTTCAAAGTCTCAGTGAAAATGTAGCTGACTGACATACCCCCTGAGCTCGACGTATGATGCCGTGAACATAGCTCTTGACAAGTAATTGGAATGGCAACTCCATCTTGTAACTTCAATATGTAAAACGCTTAAATGAAACAGTACAAAAGATTAGAAAAGGTCGAAGACATGCAGGTTTTATATTATTGTGAATAACAAGATAACTGACGCATATAGAAGAGGCTGTACTTTTGATATAATATTCGTAATTCATTAGTTAATGTCGTTAAACTGCAGTGATACCCCTATCAGACTGTCTTCCACTTCGATCAGCGGTTTCCCCCAAAGTGACTTAAGGCTGATTTCCACTGTTGCGTTTTTCATATGTACGTATACGCACGTAAAACTTGAAATCCGTTTAGATGTTACTTATGAAATAACCAAATAAATAAAGCAACAGAATTTAGTGTTCCGCAAATTTTAGTACGCATTTGTTAACTTATTTGTAAAATATGTTTGTGATGTTATTCTGAGTGCATATCCACACCGGGCGAGCTTGAAAAATATGCCCGGCCACGGTGGGATTCGAACCTACGACCTTTGGAATACTAGCCCAATGCTCTTCCAACTGAGCTACGCGGTCAGGACGGTTCGAGTAAGTGATATTTCGGAACAGTATCTAGTTCCTTCAATACCAACGTGTTCTTGTAATATGAATTTTTTCTGTGTTGGTGTTGTGTACTCAGGTGAATAATATGTTTGTGATGTTACTCTAAAAATATGCCCGGCCACGGTGGGATTCGAACCTACGACCTTTGGAATACTAGCCCAATGCTCAATGCTTTTCCAAGCCCAATGCTTTTTCAAGCTCGCCCGGTGTGGATATGCACTCAGAGTAACATCACAAACATATTATTCACCTGAGTACACAACACCAACACAGAAAAAATTCATATTACAAGAACACATTGGTATTGAAGGAACTAGATACTGTTCCGAAATATCACTTACTCGAACCGTCCTGACCGCGTAGCTCAGTTGGAAGAGCATTGGGCTACTATTCCAAAGGTCGTAGGTTCGAATCCCACCGTGGCCGGGCATATTTTTCAAGCTCGCCCGGTGTGGATATGCACTCAGAGTAACATCACAAACATATTATTCACCTGAGTACACAAAACCAACACAGAAAAATTTTTATTTGTAAAATATTTAAAAAATAGAAGGATTCAAAGTTTTACGTGCGTACGAAAAATGCAACAGTGGAAATCAGCCTTTAAGAGAGTGATTAGTCACGCGTGGACACGTCAGGATAGCTCTTTGACCTTCATGGCATGCGCGCGACCACCAAGGGCAAGGTGAACCAGAAATTGCGAAGGCCTGTTTATACTTGCAAATTCTGCTACGATTTCTAGCGAGATTTTCTTCTTGTGGTGGATGTGAACGAGTAGATGAGTTATGAATGTTGTGAGAATATGTACCTTCATCTGAACATTCATAACTCATCCACTCGTTTACAGTGGTTTACATCCATCATCAGAAGAAATCGCACCTAAAATCGTAGCAAAAATTGCAAGTGTAAACCAGCCACTACACACCTACAAGCCATGTTCAAACCTGTTCGCTCAGCCAAAGCATGGCCCCCCAATGCGCGACATGTTTGACACGTAGCGAAAGTGTAGATCTTTCCTTTTCTTCCTTGGAACAATGTAAACTGCGCTTTATCTTTTGTCGGAAAATGTTCATCGAAACAGTCAGAGTAAACAGTCCTTTGGGTATTGTCCGTCAAATATTTAAATGCTTATCAATGCATGAAAAACTCATTTAATCTTTGCCCACAGGGAGCCGTATAATCACAGTAGGTACTGGAATTGGTGAAAAATCCCACGTCTATATAAAAACTTCCGCGGATACACTAATACCAAGCAAAATATTTAAGAGAATTTTTATACTAATATTAAGCTTGTCTATTATCTGTCTTGCCAAATTAAAGAGAGATGATAGAATATCGAGCGATGAATGCATGTAAACACACTAATAATACACGCAGTACTAAATTATGAATTCCTCTTCATGCATGTGAGCCGGAAAGTGTTGAATCTCACATTTTTCATTGTGGGCTTCTAGGGAAAGATCCAACAGGTACTATATCTTATAAAACAGCTTGGCCAATGTATTCCAAGTATTACGACATTTTATTATACTTTACTTTGAACTGGCGGAAGTAAACATGTCTATAAGACTCGAAGAAAATAACTTACCTGAAAAAATATCTTCAGGTTCTAGGCAACAAGTTACACTTGGATACATTCATCACGACATCAGCTATAAAAGAAAAGAGATGGCAACTGTAAGGCCACATAAAAAAATAAATATAGTTGGTTAGCGTCCTCGCCCGCCCACAAAAAAGGCCCCGCTTATGATTTTTTTTTGTTTTTATTTAAAAAAAAACAAACCATGCAGCTTTTATTGATCAACGAGCTCTAATATATGTAGTATTTCTGTAGTCAATTGTGTTAATAAATTTAAATATGCAAGATATTAATTTTGAATATAGTAAATCTTTAATAAAACTTGTTCTAGAATAGTAAAGCGTTCGAAAATGACGGTATGAAGAAAATCCAGTTTCGGACCTTTAAAAACCAAGGCGTTAAAAATTAGTATAAATTTTTTAAAAAACCGCCCGTACGGCCACTTTTTGGCAAAAGCTAAGGACGCTAACCAACTATTAACATTTTTTTATCTGGCCTAAAGTTGTGTAATAATAATAAAAGATTTACACAACACGTCTTTAATAATTTGCATAGTCATAGACGATAAATGACATTTCATTGACAATGAAAAGTAAAAGAAAAATACGCAGTATTTATGACATTTCTGTACTCACATTACTGCCATTCCTCCTGAAAAATTCTACCTGGGAATTTATTTCTTCAACATTTGAATTAGCTGAAAAATACTGAGCTTATTCCATCGATGCGAACAGGAATAAATTAATGCAAGTTCAAACATGCAAATACAATAGCCGCCCCGTGGAGTTCCAGGAAAACAACCGGTAAACATGACCGCAACAATATTGGTGTCAGGTAGCGTGAAATTATAACAGAGGAAAAACTTTGTGGCAAGTTTAATCAAGGGTATGAAGTTTTTTGCTGGAACTGTGCGGATTACCGACATCTTATTCACTGAACAGCTAGAATGATCTCATTAACATGTCATGTAGTGTTTACTTTAGGTAAAATAATTAATTGTTAAGCAAATCAACACAGATTTAGGGAATGCTAGTAGCAAGTAACGACCTTTTTGGTTCCCAGTATCACGAGCAGTACACACTGTACTAAATTATTGTAAGGTTTTTGAAAGTACTATACGTCTATAATTGTCTATTTTAATCAAGAATCTAAGTATTAGAATATACGGTACAAATAAAGTTAGTTTATTTTAGAGTTTCATCTATTTCCATCCCACCTATTCCAACTCTAGATCTATTACAGAATCATTGCTACAAGACGCGTTCACTTGCTATGGTCTGTTTCAAGCGAGAAAACTCAACTATTAAATATCAATTTTCCTGAGGGATTTTGCATCAGGGACTTTTTCTTAAAACTAAGGGGCGGAAATATATATAGTGACTTGGCTATTTCTAAAGAAGTATTGGTATGACAGTGGTTACTACAATACATGAATTTTTCATCTCTGTTTATACTGGCCCATAACATTTAACATTTATTTATTGCATTCCATTTACATTGATGGTATTGCATACAATACAAATAAAATAAAAGACCCAATTATTTACATATAAACTATAACAAGACTAACTAAAATCAATGTTTTCTTGTTTGAAAGGCTTCATAAATGAAGTGCGCTAATTTTTTACATAGAAATGGGTCAATATTATCAAAAGGAAGAGTATATTTTATTATATGAGTATTGAATTTTATACGCGATAAAGTTGTCGAATAAAAACCATATGCCTAAAATTTCTGAGGACTCATTGAACATACGACATTCGCCACTAGTGAAGAACGTCGTATTACTATTAGCCTTCTCATTGGACGTACGGAATTTGTCACTAGTGAAAAATTTCGTATTTACTTTTCCCGCCGCGCCACTGGCGTACAAGAAAACAACAATCACTTTTTTTAGATGTCCGTTCGACTTTTGATTTAATTGAAATGGCTTCGCAGAGACACCATTCATAAGCGAATTCATTGAACAACAGGAGAATAATAATACAAGAATTTTAAAGCGAAATAATTCATTTGTTGTAGCTATTGTTGTACTTTTTGATGCATATTATATATGTTTGAAACGTTTGGTTTGAATTGTGTCTATCGTTCAGCACTTAAATTTCACTCTAATATATAATAACTCATATAATAAACAAATTACTTCATGGTTGATTCGCTTGTACGATTTTTATTACGCACTCGTTGCGAAAAATTCCTATAAACTCACTCGTTCGCTGCGCTCACTCGTTCGTTTATAGGAATTTTTCGCAAATCGTGCATAAAAATCGTACGCGCTCATCAACCATGAAGTAATCTCTATTTATCTTTTTTATTAAGATTAATATAATAAGAATATTTCAGAATATAATATCGTTATAAAGGTTTTCTCTTTTCGATTTATTAAGAGTGCATTCGAGAAGAAAATGAGTTTCATTTTCTATATCTTTGGATTCACAATTTTGACATACTCTTAAATTTTCGGGGATTTTGGGAAGACAGTTTTAATTCTTAGATTATGATTACCAGATCTCAATTTAATTTAGACGCTCGTTTAATTTTTTGTAATTTGCAGTTGTGCAATTATTATTTTACCCAGCTCAGTTACATCTGAGAAGAGTGCTTCCAGTTGACTCTACCAAACACCGAGGGGTAAATTACTCTGAAAAAAAGCGTACGAAGATTCTTGGTATTTGGGATTAAAAAATCCCAGCAATTTTTTTGAGGGTTTCCAATTTTCAGGGATTTTTTCAAGATTTGTTTCGAAATATTTCCCTTTTTTTCCCGCCGAACTTTTCCCTAACGCCTTAATAAAAACAGAAGTTTATATAGTGAACAATCATAAGTAAAATAAGCGAATATATATAAATATGCAAAACTTACCCAAAAACCTTTTTGTCGCCATTTTTCTCCCGATCCTCCGATAAAAAAATTCTTACTTTTTCCGAGTATTTTCTGAAATATTTAAAGATTTCGTGGGACTTTTTGGGATTCTGGGATTTTTATTAAAATTAGTAAAATTTTGGGATTTTTTAAAAGATTTTTTGACGAAGTGTACGAAGATTTTCAGAGTAATTTATCCCTCGCCAAACACTACAGGTATTTTCTTGGCACTCCCGTTTCTTCCTACCTAGCACTGGTCTAATACGGTACGAGCCTTACTGGATCCCGATGGGGAAAATGTTAGAATGATCAGATCGCCATGTTGGAGCAAAAATGGTCTTAAATAATTTTAGTTTATTAAACCAGTGAAGAGTTTTCTCTCTTTTCATCCAACGTAAAAGAAGAGTTTTAGTAAATATATATATATATATATATATATATATATATATATATATATATATATATATATATATATATATATATATATATATATATATATATATATGTTAGTTGTGTAATTGTACACTCTGTAATATGTTAAGATGAAAATGTTCTAGAGTGTGTATTATATAATTTCCATACCCAGCGCAAGCAGAAAGATGTTGTCTGTCGCGGCTGGGTCTCGAACCCGCGACCTTCGAATTACTAGATCGACGCTCTACCTACTGAGCTACACGGTCAGACGGATTTAAGACTGGAAATTATGAAATAATTTCATAATTTCCAGTCTTAAATCCGTCTGACCGTGTAGCTCAGTAGCCCAAAACACATATAAGCAGCACTATTTTTCGAAACTTGTCATACCGCCTGATGATTCTTTACTGATGAAACAGACTGTTGCGGAATTTTGAGGTAAGCGAAATTCTATACATATATATATATATATATATATATATATATATATATATATATATATATATATATATATATATATATATATATATATATATATATATATATATATATATATACTATATATATACTATATATATATATATATACTATATATATATACTATATATATATACTATATATATATATATACTATATACTATATATATATATATATATATATATATATATATATATATATATATATATATATATATATATATATATATATATATATATATATATATATATATATATATACAGCTAAATCAATTAAGGTTGTCTTTGCGAAGATTATAAATCTAAAATATGTGACCCAAGTGCGTCATGGGTGTACGTGGGATTGCATGCGGATTGATTCGATAGGATTATCGGCTTCGGGATATAATCGTGGATGGTAAATAATACTAAGCTAATAGCTTTCTCAGCTTTATTCATTTCACGGCAGTCTTGAACCTCTGAACCTGCAGTATACAACGACGAATTGTGTAGGACACTGTGCTGGATCGAAATATAAACAGATTCTTTAATTCAAGCCATAAATACTTTAACACCGTTCTTTCTTATATTCTAGTTCGGTATATTATGCATTTTGCGCTTTTAAACAGGGAAAATTTCTTGTAGTTTAATTGTTTTGTTCACGACCGGTAAGTACTATTTACCATCCACGAGCGATTATATCCCGAAGCCGATAATCCTATCGAATCCCATCCAATCCCTCGTACGCCCATGACGCACTGGGGTCATTCGAAGGTCGCGGGTTCAAGACCCAGCCGCGGCAGACTTTATCTTTCTGCTTACGCTGGGTATGGAAATTATATCATACACACTCGAGAACATTTTCACCTTATATATATATATATATATATATATATATATATATATATATATATATATATATATATATATATATATGTGTGTGTAAAAATTTCCACTCGATAATTTCCATCTACAAGACCTTTCAATTATGATACAGTATAGCATGCATAATATCAATTTTCACCATTCCTGCATGATCATCTCAATTCGTAATTGATGGATTACTTGTGATGTCCAAAGTACGCTCTACATTCATCACTAAGCAGCTTTTCTGTTTGTAATGCTCTAACAACGCTTGCCACATACTACAAACGCGAATCAAGTTCGCATTACCTAAAAGAAAACCAAACTTAATTAGCAGTCAGGCCTAGTTCACTTATGTATCATGCGCTGAATCAAATTCGATGTTTAAACTTAACGGCTGAAAGCTGCATGAGAAAAAACAATACAGTATTTAAAAATATTGTTTGTATACAACTTTTTTAACAACTATAGTTTACAGCACAAAACTATGACACTCGCGAAAAATCACGGTTTAATTGGGGGGAAAACATGCACAACAACAGAATGTATACTTTGAATTTCCTCTTACCAACAATACAAAGACCTCGTTTAGCCCTGGTCAATGCGACGTTTATTAGATGTGAATCAGTTATAAATCCAAGATTTTCCGACAGCCATGATCCAGATGGTTTCATCTCAATTTGTCTTTCAGGAAGAGACCGTACCAATGACAAAATGACGTAATTTTTCTCACTTCCTATTGGTGTAAAAGATGTACTATTTAAAACACTAGTATAGGAGTGTTTTATATCAGATAACACACGAGAACTAGTGTTTTGAATAGCTTAAAATACGACTACAAAAGAATACTAATTATAATTAGTATTCTTTTGTAGTCGTATTTTAAGCTATTCAAAACACTAGTTCTCGTGTGTTATCTGATATAAAACACTCCTATACTAGTGTTTTAATACTAATGAAGATGAGTTTTATCAGATATAAAGTCACTCCACGTGACATTTTATGGCTGACATGAGTATTTTAAGTACTATTTAGTATCTCCTGCATCTATTAATCGACGTTTTCGATCCCCAAAAAGGTTAAATTCACTTCTTTGGCAGTAATTTACACATCCATCTTGGGCTGCGACTACAGATATCACCGAGATCTCATTTATCACAAGATCACACAATAATATTGATGATAAGATTAATAATAAAGATTCGTGCATGCTGATAATGATGACGATGATGAATAAAGTAAAGAAAATGAGGGTGATAATAATGCATGTGATTATGGCGGTGATATGGTTACAATGTTGTGATGGAAGCATGGCAATCAATAATCATGATAATAATTATCCGTTTGAGAGGATTACTATGGCAACAAGCACGATGAAGATGATATTAGTGACGATGAATAAAATCATAATTTAAAATTATGATGAAGATCATGATAACAGTGACACCTGGCAAGTTGTATTGATATTCATATATACACACACTAACCTTGAGCTGCTACTACAGACATCACAGAGATGTTATTCAAGTTATGTTGTTTCAATTTCTCGGTTATTTCAAAGCATTGAGCTCGATATGGAGACAGAATGACAATATTGTCACCTTTGATACCTTGGTCAGTTAGACTTCGAGCTATATGAACCTACGAACATGAATAGACAGCAACGCTAGGAAAGTGTATTTGGCATGGGATATTGTATTGCTATAATCTTACCTAACTAGTAAAATTTCGATCTGGAATCTAGATATCTACTCTTTGTTAACGATGAAGATAATAATAATGTACGTTTAAATGTGTATTTGTGTTGTACAAACATCATGTATATTTATTTAGCACGTATATAATTTATACCACAATACAAAACAATTATTATTTCGACACACATCTAGGCATTTTTTAGCGAAAAGATTATTTTTAATGGCCAGCATCCTTAAATATTTATATTTGCAATATGTATCCACTGTATTTACGAAAGGGTTTGTCGTTGTTGTTGTTGTTGTTGTTGTTGTTGTTGTTGTTGTTGTTGTTGTTGTTGTTGTTGTTGTTGCTGCTGCTGCTGCTATGTAAACATTCAACGAATTTAACAACTTCGTCCCCAAGGTCACCTTGGTGATGGCGTGTCAGAAATGTTCTAACTCGCCATCAGTAGGCACAGAATAAACACTTACAGTAGTCTGACTTCTTATCGGCACCTTTGATGTTAGCGTAACCGCCGTTCACGACCTAGCCAGTACGCTAAAAAGAGGTTTGTCACCCCCCCCGAAAACATTCAAAATGCCCAGCTTGGCTTCGGTGTTCAGATGGCGAGTGCTTTTTGCTGTATTGTATATACTCTATGAAGTAAGTTTTACATAAAAAATCATTACTTACAACTTTTTCAATTTCTTTTTGATTCTTCTTCGAATTTTGATTTCCCTGATCAGTGGTAACAATCAGTGATTCCTCGTCTCCTTCCACGTGATGAAACACAAATGGATATCTATCCCCATTGGGCCATTTCACATTGTCAGGTGCACGATTTAGAACTTCTCTCGCGGTCTGGAGTTTGCCATCGTAAAAAAACTTGGATGGAAATTCACATAGTTCTTCGTGCTGTTAAATACACAATTTTTTACAACTACATAAAAACAATGTTTTGTTGCAGCGCTAATTTTTGTCAAATTTTTCATTGTTTTCACGCATTTTTGAGAAACATTTAAAAAATGCAAATTCAGGATCGGAGAAACATTAAATACTTTTCCAGGTCTGCGGTTTGACAGTTTTTGTTAGCCTGTTTCTAAACTGTTTTGTGTATAATTAACCGAGTATCCCCAGCCGGATCAATACTCACCATTCTGTACTGAATTTTAAGCATCTGTGCCTGATCTGAGAAGCGTTCAAACATTGAAATTCCCAAACCCAAACGCTTCGCTTTCTTGCATTGAACGACAGGTTGTAGCTGCTTGTGGTCGCCAATGAGAACAACTTGCTTCGCTTTTGAACCCATCATAGCACAAAGCGTTTCAGCCTCGATACACATGCCACATTCATCGATGATACATTGGCAGACAAAACCTTTGCATGGTTTCCTGATTCGAGAACTATACGCTGTAGTACATGTAAGCAAAATCACGTTAACTCCTCTCTGGGTGATGGCCCATTTTTCAGCTTTACTTTTAAGCTACGGGAAAAACACAAAAGTAAGGGTCAGTGATTGTGGATTATGACAAATGATTATGAAACGTTTCGAAATGTTTTGACGATAGGGTGAAACTGGCGGAATGAAGATTTTAAGGTAAACCAGGTTTCGTTTCGACCGCTATATGCTAACCGATGTAAAAAGACTGTATCAGTCTTTTGTGTAAACTGTTTATGGACTAGTCTTTACTGATAGCAGAGATATATCGACACTTTATTACATTGACCTACCAGCGACCATCACGACTAAATGGAATCAACCTTAATGACACTGAACACTTTTCCTCACTTTGTAAACCAAAACACACTTATATTCAAAGGCCGCAGAAGCATTTCCAAAGTCGAGGCACGTCAACAGTGGGCATCTTTCAGTAACGTACCTGGTTTAGAGGAGGTCGCAAATAACCCGATGGGACGTAAAAATGTAAAGGTAGGTGAGTTCAAGTGCATTCTACCCAGGGAAAATTTGAAATTCTAAGGTCTCCGCAACGCATTATACTGCGTTCTGCAGCAGGTTTTTACCTAATCCACAATTTACAGGTAGGTGGATTTCACCTATCATGGGAAAAAGGGTAATTTTTCGCTATTTTCCCCCCGAATACTTTCTCCATTTTGAAAAAAAATGGTGGAGGAATGAGGGCTGCCTCCAGTCCACCCCCCGTTTCGCGCCACCTACTTATATTGGAGAGCGAATGAAAACTGCGCTTGTTCCACGATTGTACAACTGATTAGCCTGTCTTCCTAAGAAATTCTCGAAATTGATGATGTTACCTTATTGAAATCTGTAATCATCTCACGCGGGGCGTTACAGTCGTCTTTTAGGTATTTTTTAAAATCTTTATCATAGTTCTTCAGTTCCTCCGCCAACGGACATTCTTTACTTCGTATAACATGATGCAAGGAGACATCTTTAAGCTCTTCATCAGCTGCCAGTTGAGCAGGAACATGTTTTGAACGAAATAAAGTGACTTTGTCCGGTACGGGGAAAAGTTTTTGTTCTACTCCTTGTCCATATATCCGCAAGATTTTCAGGCCAGGAATTTTCACGAGATAACCTAAAGCCGAACAACATTTGGATGACAATTGGATGTGAAATTAACCAAATTTTGATTCCCCGTTTCTTTCCCCAGGCTGTGTTTCATGCATATATCTAATTTCGCTGAGGTTTGCAATGTCTGAGTTCCCTATAGTTGGCACTACCCAGAGTAGTTTGTCACTTAGAATAGTGAAATGAAGCTTCTCCAGTTATATTATAGAAGTACTTACGAGCAACAACATCAACAGACTTGTTTGAAGGTCCACAGTAAAACACCATAGAACCATTGCACGCTTCTCCTTCCTTTTCCACTGTAGGTATCCTCTTCTGGTTCAACTGAGCAAACCAATATGCAATATGCACTCCAGTTACTGTTTTTCCTGTGCCTAAATATGTAAAGAGTAAAGAATAGCTCTATTCTAGATTGCTCTCTTCAATTCAAGTTAGTTATCTCTAGAAGAGCAAAGGTCATCCTTACTGGCCAGAAAAAACCCAGGAGAAACCTGTGGTGTCTGAATGAGTCAAAGCGGAAACATTTCCCACATGCAACTGAACAAAATTATTATTATTATTATTATTATTAAAGGTATATTTAAGTCTAGGGTAGTCCCTTCAGTATCCCCTGTTATCATTGGAGGACCTATACTGCATTGCTTTGAAGATCCTGTTATAAAATTACAAAAAGTTTATGTCTCCTAGTGGAACGTTTACCTGGTGGTCCCTGAATGAGTGTGAATGATTTGCTCAACGCTTCCTGTACCGCATGTTGTTGATATTTGTTCAAAGGATAGAACGTTTGTAGAGTAGAATGTACATTGCTTAGAGATAACTCTATTGGAATTTTTCCTCCTAAATGAATGAATAACAAAGACAAAAACTGTGAGAGTTGATCCTCTGGGATCGGTTGGAAAGCCAGAAAGCGTTATCCACCGGATAGTGATTATTTCAAGCTTTCTGAAATTATCCGTTATAACCCAAATCAAACTTAACTTTAGTATTTTTCGATTGAAGTTTCTTTCTACAATTGTGAAGTCCATTTCCGTAGTTTTATAGTGTTTCAAGCAATTTTACGATGGAAAAATCAGTATCAGGTGGATAGCGCTCGTACGACCCCACCCTTGATGTTTAATAAAAAAGGGCTGTCAATTAACGAAATGAAGAAGAAGGACGTATGCTCCATAAAGTTTTGTTATCGTGACGATATGATATTCGATAAACGTGCAGCGTGGGAACAGTGCAAGCAAAGTGAAATTGCACAGAAAGCGAGATTAGCTAACTATAATTTACCAACATGAAGATCTGTAGATACAATAACTTACCAACATGAACATCTGTAGATACGTTTCCGGTACATATGTCCTGAACAAGCTCAGATGCTGTGACTGTATTAACGAGTGCTCCGTGACAGCGTCTAAACAAACCACAAAATCATACTCGAGGATCAAAAAACATTTCTGGAATTGTTGGAAAAGCCTTATTGCTTACTAGAACACAAATTAACCAAGGCAGGGAAATAAAGGAAGCATTTGCAGAAATTTTGAATGTTTAAAATGTTACCGTAACAATATTTCTTAGTTTGTCTAGGGCTAAAATATTATCTTACCTGTTCGGAATGCTCAAGAATATTAATTCCACAGTGACGTAACAACATCTTTGCGTGATTAATGACTCAGGGACTGGTGTAGAACTATAAATCAATCGAGCTAGAACAGACCGGTACTGGTCCTTTTTGGCATTGGGTTTGTTGTTCGCTTTTCTGTTATTAATATTTGCATCCGGAAGTGGCGTAGGATTCAACCGAGCATCTTGGTGCTTCTTGGCGTCGTTCTCAGCTTCTTCGAGAATTTTTCTTGCATCTTCCTTCTTCCTCAATTCTTCCGAAATCCGAAAATGCCCGACCCAGTATCCGGTATCTTTCCCCGATCCATCGGGAACTCTCACACGAACACACATGAGATTTAAATCTAGCGGGTCCAGGTCGTGATCCCTGACATAAGCGTTGGACAAATTAAACTCCATGGTCACCAAACCTGAAAACGCATACCATAAGAAGCAAGATAAGTCACATTTTTAATTTTTTAGAAAGAATTTAGTTGCTTTAGTTTCCGCAAGAAATATAATTCTTGGATTTTATTTTACTATATACACCATTTTGTCCAAAACGTATCACTATTTCCATCTAAAATAATAAAAAGTAACAATTTTTGTAACTGATGAAATTTTCAAATTCTAAATAATAAATATTCTACCTACCTTTGGAATCTCGAACGAGACTGACAAGAAGATTCGATAAAATTATGACGTCATCGTCTCGAACGGCTGACGTAACAATTTCCATCATAAGCACGGGTTTCCATAGCTTCACATACTCTGTGATATCGTAGAACACAGTGTTGGTAAGTCGCGTGTGCGAAGTCTTCGCGAAGCAGATAATCGGAAAGCTTCGATGTTCGATGCAAGCATGTATCTGATCGGTGAGCTTGAACAATTGTATGGTAGGTGACAGGACGCCTTGACTCATTTGGCAACATATTTGCACTTTGACTCGGTCATATGGCTTAAAAGACCTGGTAACCTCAAAAAATTCGTCAGTTTCTTTTTCAGAGGGTTCTGGTTTGCCCACATTTGGATGTTGATAAGCTGCACTGGAGGACAAACCAGGATCATTCTGCATTCTTTTCCGTAGAGTTGTTTTTGTGGAGCTGTTAGGATTTCTATCGATAAAAGAATAATCATGATTATTTAGAATAAAGGGCGTTAACTATCTAAATTGCTCGTAACCGTAAGCATAAATTTGAGTACAGCACCAAATTCATCCCGTGCATGTCCTATGTAAACGGGGTCATAACCTTTCAGAAAAAAAGAAAAACTGACCAGTTCTTGGGAGGGAAATCCAACCCAGTTCCACAATTAGGAAAACTTTTAGTAAGTTTCAAGGAGGAACGTATTATAAAATCACGAAGGTCATAAATCACTAAAGGTCATGCTATACGAGGAAATGTTTGGAAGAGCATCTTTTAACGACAGGCTTTCGTGCCTAAATAAAGTTCAATCAATCATGTTATGTAAAACTTTTTTCAGAAAAATTCAAAACTTAACCCGAACTTACCCCACCAACCATTTTCTCACGTACATAAAAACATGTAAAAAATGAAGGAGATTGAAAATTATCAAAAAAAATGAGAAGCAGTCCATGCTCACTTATACTTTGCAACATAACATGACTCCATGTCTAAAATTGCGTTGCAAGTTGCAATAAAAAATGCCTCGTGTAACACGTCCTTAAGATTTCAGTTGGGTGAGAAATAACTTTTTTAGAGGGAGGACCAAGAATTAGGATGTTACGAGTAAACTAACTCTTGTTTTCGAATGTTATCATCTATTTCTTGCAACCGAGATTTGAGTTCGTCTTCATTTTGATTTTTCACTGCCTCCAACACTCGATTCCATTGTTCACTACTCACGGTATAGTCAAAATCATCGTCTGATGCTACATTTTCATCTAATAAAAATATTTCGTACCACAATGGTTAGTTTCCTGGTGTATCACAACAAAGGAGCATTAAAGGATGGACTTTTAGAAACAGGAATATTGACAGACAAATAAATGTTAATTGTTGAAGGAGTGTAAAAAATGTATAAAACTAACTCTTATTTCTATTGAGTGAGATGCCTAAATTACCTAGAGAGGAAAGGAGAGATTTAACTCTTCACATTCATAATGAAAGAGAAAGAGAGTGAACAGGGAAATAAGAAAAATTCACATATGTACTCTATGATAGATCACAATAGTTCGTACGTACAATCTAGACTTACTTTTAACCTTACACTTTAACTAACACTTACTCTCAAGTTGACGTTCCAGTTTCTTAGCAAGATCCTGCGATTTGTCATCGTCAGAGATATCCAGTCTGGGTTGTGCGCGGCCATGTTTATCTAACCGTAGGAAACGGAAAGTCCAGCGAAGTTTAATGTGATCGTCTACCTCTTCTGGGTCGTTATCAGGGCCAAGCCGGGCAACACAAACTGATTCGCCAGGGAGAAATTCAAATTCTCCCGTGCCAAAGAATAGCTTCAATTCATCTGACGTTACCTTGTCAATAAACGCGGACACAAATGTCAAGGAACTTTGTAAGTTCACAGCTAGTCGAAGCTTCTTCGCGTCTTTATCAAAGCGACCAGAATTTCGAGCAAAAAACGTGCAACGGTCGCAAAGTGTCGTGATGTCGTCGGAATCCATGGTGCTTGGTCTATCGTCGATACTAGCCACCACCAAACGATGCACAATGATATCAATGTAACGGCGAATTGGTGACGTAAAATGACAATACGCGTCAAGGCAAAGACTCCAGTGTCCGTGTAATATATTCTTTAAGTTATGGTCGTTTGGAACATTTGCTGAAAATTGGGCACCTTCGTTAACGTAACTACATGAAGAGGCTTCGTGATTTTCTGACAAGCTTACATTTTCTGCTGGCACATTTGATGAAACATCAGTATCAATATTCTGTTGGTCTGCGGGAGTTTCTTTTTCATGCCGAGGCCATGGAAAGGGAATGCCTTCGAACGTTTCTCCCGAACAAATATACCGTCCTCTCTGCTGCAACTGTTGCTGGTGTACATTTGCCAATGCAAGTTGAGGAAATAGATCAAGATCGCAAACAACTTTTACTAATTCTTGGAAATTCGAATCCTGTTCCACTTCGCTCATTATCATACTCCACGTCTTACAAGGCACCTTAAGTTCAACTGTTTCATCCTGGGCGATCTGCGTATCTCCCAAACGTTCCATCCCGAGTGCAAAATTGAGAAATTTTTGAAAGCGCTGTCTCCATTCTACCACACGGCGTGCTTTGGGTGGGGGTTGAACACGAAGAGGTGTACAATTGGGAAATTTCTCCAGTAAATATTTTGCCACCAAATGGTTGGCCATGATCATTATCTCTTCAATCATTTGATGGGCTTCTCTCTCATTATCATCATCATCACGATCATCACAATCTTCTCTCTTTCTTTCATACAACGACCTCTCAACACCCAGACGCAATCGTCGATGACCTTGGGCAATACGATGTGCAACACCGATAGCTTCTTCCACTGGTATTTGTCTTCCCTTAAAACAACAGTACAAATTACATTATGAAGGAATAAAAATGATTCAAATGTAAAATGTATACTATTTGGATTATCTTACTTTTAAGAGGGCTACCTCTGGGTATCATATCTAAAAGGGGGCACTTTCAAAAATACTAAACTTTCCAAACTCTCTGAACACCTCTTTAAGATAAACAGTTCTTTGTCTCTTTATCAAAAAACGTCTTCATAATTTGGACACCTGCTTGACAGACCACCATAGGCAGACATATCTCTATGGCAGGCGTCCCATTACAACGGGTACAACTCTAAAATGGGCATTTTTAACATGGAGATTTTTCTGATAGATCATTACTTATTTAAAATTGAATTTGTAAGACTGTTTCTTTTCTTAGCTTTAGGATAAATAAACTGAGCGAATAAAAAGAGGAGTGAATTCCTTACCTCTTCATTGATAGGGACTTCCGTCTGGCTTGTTTCATCAATGAACTTTTGCGTTGTTTCATCAATGAACTTTTGCGCTTCAAGATAGGTCAGCCTAGAGCTGGAACAGATCACACTTCGCTCTATCCTTGCATCACCATCAAATGTCCCATCAGGCGTCACTTCCACGCTCAGCGTTAGAGCTAAACGATCTTTTCCTCTCAGCAGACTACAACAATTTTGGGACAACTCTCGGGGAAGCATCGGAACAGTTTCGTGGGGCTTGGGTGGATAATAACTAGTACCACGTAACCAGGCTTCTTCGTCAAGAGGTGTATTGGGCAGGACAAAATATGATACGTCAGCGATATGGATATGGAGGTCGTAATTTCCGTTACTAAGCGACTGGATACTGATGGCGTCATCAAGGTCTAGTGACTCGGGTGGATCAATGGTAAACACGTTGTCGCGGTAAACAGGCCGACCTTTCTCACTCGCAGGAATCTGCCAGTTTTCATTGAATTCTTTCTTAACGCTTGCACGCAACTTCTTGTCAAATTCTCTTTTGACATTGTGCTCTGCATAAAGAATTTCCATGCCTGTTTTAAAATCTCTACCATGTGGTATGTCACGAATAGCCAGCCCAAGAGGGTAAGGGCAATTGTTACGCCATTGTGAATATTTCACTACGAAAACACGTTCACCAGCGAGGGCTTCTGCATAATGTTTTTTGTTCAAGATTCTTACTTGAGTATCCTGGCCATCTTTCATGGAATAGATGGGAATGTTATTTTCATTTGTCTTGGTAAGATACACTATTTTTGGTAAACTTTTGTTGATAGGTACCATCAGACCGAGATTTGCTCGGTCAACTGTGCACACAAACTGACGTTCTTTGGGTTCAATAAGCCTTCGCAAAATACCTAAGAAAGAAACAATAACGCTTTTACACTTTATCTTTTAAAAGCGTTGTTGCTATCGCTAATAATTCAAGAGCGAAACGCCAAGGAAAAAACATGAAGAAACTTATGTACTATTTAAATATATATATCTGATCCTGATGTCTTAATTATAACCTTTAAGTTCACTTTTCTCGCATCATGTTCTAATGAATTATGATGGTTGACCCAAGAAACTACAGCATATTTAGTCATTCCTGAGAGATACTGTTTTTGAGTGAAGGCAAAATAATTTAAAATTGTGTTTACCTTTTATATACCCGAATATTAGCATTTCTTCTTGTCCTCCTTCGTTTTGCATCCAGACCCTCGGTTGTAACTCCAGTACAATGACATCATCCTCGTACACTCCTTGGACACGGCCAGGGATGTCAATATCAGGGCTATCTGGTGTTGGTAGTTGACCATAATATCTCTGCTGCTGGCCACTAGTACCGACACGAAACGTGCACTTTATAAAATCAGTTGGGTTTTCCTTGACTAATTTTAGCAGTTCTTCTTGTGGAAACGCTTCTATATCATGACAATAAAATGAAGATTGTGGAGAAAGTATTGCTGGCAGAGTGCTTGGTGCATACGTCTTTCACGGTTTCACTTCTACGCCCGGGGTTTAATTCATGCCCAAAATTATAATTTATATAATTTTGCTTCTGCATAAGGTTTTTCTTCAAGATTTTTGCTCAAGTAACCTGGTCATCGTTCATGGATTAGATGGGAATGTTATTTTTACCTGTCTTGGTAAAATTCACTATTTTTGGTAAACTTTTGTTGATAGGTACCATCACACCGAGATTTGCTCGGTCAACTGTGCACACAAACTAACGTCTCTGGGTTCAATAAGCCTTCGCAAATTTATATAATTTTGCTTCAGTCAAACGTTGAAGTCCACCTTATCACAACCCGCACACCCGATTACCTATATATACATGAACTTACGGTTACAGCTCAACAGCTGGCCTCTGTAGCTCAGTTGGTTAGAGCGCTGCACCAGAATCGCAGGGCCGTAGGTTCAATTCCTACCAGAGGACCTTGTGCTGCATTTTTCGCAGTTGTTCCTGGTCAGGTCTTAAAATGTATATATACTCACTTGGATTACAAACCCTAACATTCTAATAGGCCTCTTCCACTTACTAGTGAAAGAGTAAATGCAATTTTGCACACGTAACCAACAGGTACTGTGAAAATGCAATTTTTGGTTTCTAATAAGACTTTAAACTCTATCTAAATTAATAGTTTATATATCTGTTGCAGATTGATAAGAATTTGCCAGTACAGGGGCAGTTGTATGAAAGCCATATAGCACTGTCTACCGGATAGTAATTTTTCAAGCTTTCATAAATTGTCCGTTGATAGGTACAACTCAGATTAAACTTTAGCATAAAAATATTAAAATTTACTTTTAGGAATTGTGGGAACCATATCCGTGGTTTTATCACTTTTCAGGCATATTTACAACAGTTGAAAAAGTCACCATCTTGTGGATAGCGCTATCCGGCCTTTGTACAACGCAAACCAGAAGTTCTGAAGAGTATTCACCGTATGCTCTATATAACCATATTCAATTCAATGAAATGCAAAACTAAACCTACTTATATCATGACAAGACTGGTTGTCCCCATTCTCCTTGAATGATAGTTTCCCGCCGGTGAGACGAAAAAGTCTTTCGCTTTCTTTAACATGAAAACCCAATTCTATTTGACCGTCCTTCAACCCGGCAGAAAAGGTCAGATTGCTGATGTTACGCCAATGTGGTGCGGAGGTTTTTGTAGACCCAGAGACATCATTTAGTGGCGGGAAATCTTCAACTGTCGCGTTTTGCTGACGACTTTCGTTCTTTTCCTTCGTCTTATGACAAGCTTTGATGAGTTCTTCAATAATTTTATCAAAGTTTTCAATGCCATCTCGACGAAAGAAATTATCTGTTGCAGATTGATTGGTTTCTGAGCCATCTTCGTCTTTGTTATCTTCTTTGCCAGGAGCTAAAAAATGTTCCATAAAGGCTAGTTTCCACTCAGGAAAATTATCCATGGATTGGAACAGACAGGAAAATTTTTTTTGTCTTGTGAGCTCTGAGTTGGAACTAATGGCTTTAACATTTTCTTGTCCGTTCCAATCCACGGATAATTTTCCTGAGTGAAAACTAGCGTTAAAGTAACAATGGATAACACAGATTAAAAATTGATAACATAGAGTAACAGTGGATAACATAGAGTAACAATGGATAACACAAAGTAACAATGGATAACACAGAGTAACAATGGATAACACAGAGTAACAATGGATAACACAAAGTAAAAATGCTCCAGGGTAACAATATTTATAGATGCGTATGCACTTGAACACAAAATGATAACATCTTACCATTCTCATCATGACTGGTCTCATTATTGTCAACTGCCAAATCACCTCCACTATCTGCCATAGTTCCTCCAACCCCACCATGACCATCAACAACAGAACGAGAAACAAACTGCGTGTTTTGGCCTGCCATCGCGGTTGAAGTGAAATCATGTGATGTTGAAACAGAATCGGAAGCCTTACTGTTACTTCCAATAGCATTCTCTTCCCCTGAAACTTCGTGACCACCTTAAGAAAAAGAGAGACATCGCTCATTGATTATATAGAATTAATAGTTTATATAGTATAATGGATTATTTGAGTGTCTGGAGGACACTGGATATTTAAATCGACATTTGTATGCTCTATTGCTTGTACCATTTATGTTTAGAGGACGGTTGGTTCTCTACTGAGCCCCAAGGTTTTTCTCTGGTTTTCTGGGGTTTTTTCTCTCTCACAAAAAACTATTGATTAACCTTTAGTTGTCGAGCACTTGTATCATAAACCTCTGTCTCTGGTGAATTGAGCAAACACACCCTATGGTAATCAACCTTCTATAAATTATTCTTACTATTGCTATTACTATTACTATTACTATTACTCTACCTTTGGAGGATGTACTTATTAAAGTTTCATTCTTGTTAGGTGCAAACTCATGAGCACTTGGATCAAGCGCTTGGGAACAAAGACAAAAGTCCATAACAGTCTTCAAGGTGCAGCCATATAGACCTTTATTGGCGTCGCAGCGCTGGAGATAATCTTTCCATAAATTACTGCATTCCCCCACACTGCATAGCGAGAATGGATCGCCGACAACGGCGAGCAAGGACTGGGCACGAGTCACGGCGGTGTTCAAGAAACGTGGATCGGAAAGAAAACCAAAATCAAGTTCAGAATGATCTGAGTTCCGACCTTCGATCCACGAACACGTCTGCATCGTTCTAACTGTACTGATAAACAACACCTTGAATTCCTTACCTAAATGTTAAGACAACATTTGTTTGATCAAATAAATTATACGACCAATACATCAGCACTAACTAAGTTTCAAATGTTTTTGAAAAAACAAAAGATTACCTTGCACATTTTCAACCTTATCAACGTCAACATAACCAAGACCTTTCTTCCGCAAGCCTTCTCTAATTCGCCTTACCTAATGGACAAGAAAATTAACATTATTGAATGGTTTCTAATAGTTTGTGAGTTGAAAACAATCACTCTACATGCATCGAATGCTGGGTTTAAGTATTTATTTTCCACCAAATACGAAACCACTATGTATACTAAAAGTAATTCAAATTATCTTCCCATTTTGACAACTTTTATTGACGGTTGTTTGCTGCACGATGGCGCTCAATGAAACCCACCTTCTGGGTGCTCAATGAAACCCACCTTCTGGGTGCTCAATGAAACCCACCTTCTGGGTGCTCAATGAAACCCACCTTCTGGGTGCTGAATGAAACCCACCTTCTGGGTGCTGAATGAAACCCACCTTCTGGGTACTCAATGAAACCCACCTTCTGGGTGCTGAATGAAACCCACCTTCTGGGTGCTCAATGAAACCCACCTTCTGGGTGCTCAATGAAACCCACCTTCTGGGTGCTCAATGAAACCCACCTTCTGGGTGCTCAATGAAACCCACCTTCTGGGTGCTCAATGAAACCCACCTTCTGGGCGCTGAATGAAACCCACTTTCTGGGCTAAATGAAACAACCTGTAGAATGAGTGTATATCATACCTGATCACGGTATGGTGTGAGAACTCCAATGTTCTTGCTCCAGTCTTTAGAGAGATAAACAAGCTCCTCGACTCTTTTCACAACTTCTGCAACTTCAGCGTCATTGAAATATTCCAAACTTCCTTCGACTTGTTGGTCAACACCCTGCGCAGTATAGAATGAGAGCACTGGTAGTAACTCACGAGTACTTTGGTCTCCCCTAGCAACTAACTCGCCACCATAAAAACAATCGGATGGAAATTTGAGAATGTCGGCATGACAACGGTAGTTTTCAGTTAGCAAAACTACATAAGGTGGTTTGTCCTTGACTGACGAAGACTTTGGATTGCTTGAAGTTTTGTTGTATTGTCCGTAATGAGTGTGCAGTCGTTGAAGGAGAGATATCTTTGGACCAAAATCTTCAGCCCACTGGCATTTTGAATAGACTGGCGGACCCATCTAGAGATTTTGAAACAGGATAAATTACACTTCAATAATTGATGAGAGGTAGTATGCTAACTAAGCTACCGTCTTGATCACATGGTATTATTTGAAGCTTAGCATTTCATATTATTGTAGTAAATAATCATGATGCAACCCTAAAACTCGTTACGATTTAGAAAAGCGCACCCATCAGTTTGTGCACGCAGTCCTATAACAAGATAAAAGTTTCGAACTAGTTGAGAATAAGACTTAAAAAATGCAGAAGCTTGAATTGGGTAGCAGGACGTCGAGAACGGCAACACGACCGTGGTAATGCTGTCGTCCGTTGATTTGTAAAAAGGCAGCTTCAAATTTTATGCTGAGGCCATTTCACAGCAGGGGATAGCGCACTGATGGTCCAAGCTGCGAAAACCTGGAAGCTCCACGAATCCAGCTTTTACTGTTTGCATTAAAACAGCTGAGATTTTGCAAAAAGATTTCATTGATTTCAACGGTTGTGGTCAAGTTAAAAGTTCGTTTTTCATAGTGAAATATTATTTCCACGTTATAAAATCAACTAAGAATAACAACATAAGATTATTGAATTTTAAAGACGGTTACGACACGTCATAAAAACCTGAAAAGGCATTATCTGTGGAGCTAGTGGTTAACTAAGACGAAATTTCTACGTCTGATATTTGCCGTGCACTCCCTATATCTAAATTTCTATAATTATGCCAGATTACCTGCATATGGTCTCCAGCCAAGACAATCTTTGTGTTCCCATCAGCCATTACGAGCGGGGACACGCACTCGGGTTCCAGGGCCTGCGCGGCTTCGTCAATCAGTATATGCGTGAAACGCAATCTTCCATCTCGATAAAATTTCCACAACATACGAGCAGTCGCCAAAGTTGTAATAATGACGTTATGGTCACGGATTTCATTCGATGTTGCCCTCTTTATAACGTATGTTGTTTCTAGAGGGAGAACAAAAAAACAGAATTTCGTCTGAACGACTGACAAAAATTGACCAATTTTTTTATGAGATCTCATACCCCTAAACATTGACGAGCAGTTTTTCTATGTACAGGCCGTACGTACACACGGACAGGTTTTCCTTGTTCAAAAGCTGGGGTAAAAAAAAAAAACTAACTAGATCAGTGCAAAGTCCAAGTGAAAGGAAGATAGGAGTTGATGGGTATTGCAAGTTTGCAACTCTTGTTCGCGTTGCACCACCAACTCTCAAGGATAGCTCCACGAGTTCTTAAAATGTTCACCCTAGAGGTCCTGCCATCATTGATTCAAGGTAAAAGATAAATGCATGACTATTATAATAATTAAGATTAACGTCGTTGACACGAGCAAATTGTACTTGTCAAGATAAATTTCTCAAGGAAACAATTGCCCATTAAGTATGGTTCTTATTCTCTTCCATATGTTAGGGCCTTATAGGGCCCCTTATATATAAGACAAAATACAGTAGATATAGCTCTATAAACACCTTCAATAAGACAATATTTTCGTAGTTTTTCCGGAATACTCTGAACTTTTCCGTGAAGCTGATTAATTCTCAGTGGTCGAATATTCAACGATGGTTTCGTTGTTATCTTTGCATCCAAATGGGCAAGATGAATGTCGGCAGCGCTGTTTGTATGGGTACAGATGAGAACTTTGTTACGTTCTGATTGGCTAAGAATTGACACACAAGCGAGGCTGAGCGTGAATGTCTTGCCAGTACCAAATGGACCAATCACAAGAATTGGTGGAGTAGGCCTGGGATCCAAAATCATGGCAATTGCTTCGTGTTGATTTGCATTTGGTTTTTTGTCCATAAACCAGTCATGAATCGATTTCTAAATTGAAAAATATTTACACAAGATTGTTCACATACTAAGAATTGCAGTCACGCGAATACGAAACATGCACGAGTGCATGTTAAATTAAACTCCACAGAGTTCATTTCATGTCTTGATAAAAATGTTTGAGGAGCAACCAACAATTCAACCCACTACTGTCACAATATATGACCTATTTCTGATCATTTCAAAGGCATCGGTGTGAAATAACCATCTTCCATTTATGTGCCGTAATCAATTGCTCAAAAAATATAATATATAATAGGTACATTATGCTGGCGACCCTGACTTGTGGAAACCTAGCATTCAAGTAACACATTTTTACAGGTCGCAGCGACGGTATTACATACCTTATCCGTATAGGAGACATTGTTTACGTCCGGAAGTAGAACTTTAGTTTTCTCCTTACACATATCAATCGCTTGATGCATTGCACACATCAGGAAACGATTGTATCTGAACTTCAGGTCAATGTAGATTTCTTGATCTTTTACAAAAACATAGTCTTCGCATAACACTTCATTCAGCTTTATGATCACCAACTGAGAAGTCTTCAATTTGATGCTACATTCGTATACTCTGTTACTCTGAAAGTGGTCCACTTTTGGTCGCAAGATCACAGACATAACTGAGCGATTAATAAGATGGCCAGCAACTTCGTCCATAACCAGGTAGTCAGATAAATATATTTCTCCAAACAATTCTCCTGGCAGGGCAAAAATTGTCTCGTCGGCGCTTTGGAAGCTGTTTATTACTTTCATTGCACCGTCGTGTATATCATATCTAAGTAAAAACATAAAGGCAAAGTAATTTATTTCACAAAAACAAGTGGTACTAGTATATTATGTACGATATTTGAACATGTAACACTTGTAATATCAGCCGGATATAAAGAGACATACTTAGTATCAAGCTAAGACAATAACAACAACTACGTCAACAACAATTACAACAAAAATTACAACAACAACAACAACAACAACAACAACAACAACAACAACAACAACAACAACAACAACAACAACAACAACAACAACAACAACAACAACAACAAAAACATGGTTGGGCAAGTTGAACAACCACAATTTTAATATATGTGATTTCTTATCACTATAAACAATTCCTAATCCTTACAGGTGCAATCCTATCATAACTTTGATCCTCACTACAATGATCTTAACCTTGACACCAATCCTAAACCACCAACTTATTACTGTGTCATCACTTGAAATTAGAATATTTACGATACTGCATAGGATAGTGGTCATAAAGAACAAACCATCTTCGTACCTCGCAACTTCTGCTTGGATGTGTTCTTCTTCAAGAAACAAGATATCATGCCAAAGTTTGCAGTATGTTTCACGTGTGAATTCCACAGACTCTGCCGGATCAGGCAAAACATTTGGAATACTGTACTGCTCACATAAACCACTTGAATCCATTCCTATCAAATCTTCACACAGCACCAATTCCATTTTTTCTACAGACCATTCCAATATGCTACAATATGTTGTACGCGTCGAGAAATCTTCTTTACTGCTGCAAATATCCTGGCTTACAACCGAGACGTAGAGAGGGAGAGCGAGTACCGAGCCATGACCGAAATCAAACACTAACTTCTGTTCGAAGTCACCAAAAACACTTGAAGAGAACTGAATGCAAAACTGTACGACCGACTCCTGCTTAGCTAAATCGTCAACAAAATCTTTTCCAAGCAATTGGACACTTTCCGTGTTTGAAGAACAGTTTTGTGTCGCACTACGAAGAAACTTGAATTTATCCAAATGTGTTTCCAGTAGAAATGCGACTTGGCTTAATAGCAATTGATACTTCCTCTACAAATACACAGAAACGCAACAGCATTAAAGATTGTGAACGATGTGGGTAATTATAGAGGATGGCGTTACTCCAAGTAGCTCCACATCGGGCAAGGTGAAAAATGGTTTGACCGCGGTGGGAATCGACTGAGCTACGAAGTCAAGTCCGTTCGAGCAATTGATGTTTCGGAACTGAATCTCCCCTTCGATATCGCTTTACTCGAAGAACTGAAACTTGTTTCGAGGGTCCTCCGTTATTATAAACTAACCCTTAAGCTTAATAAATAGTAAAATAACTAACTAAAGATCAAAGATCAGGCTCTCCATCCATCTCAGAGTAGTGAACATGTTGAACTGAACTAAATTGTATCAACTAATAGCAATACATATTACCTGAATTCGAACATCAAATATCCACATATATTCCTGTGGTCCGTCCAGTTTCACTTGCCATGGTGAATTACAGTTCACCGTTACACCAAGCAGATTCTCCTTAAGCTAAAAGAAAAAAATCTCCTGCTCAATGCGACTCTAGTTGTACATGAAATCTGGTGAAATTAGGTATTTAAACAGAACTGTAGGTGAAGAGGGACAAGGCTGTACATGCTACTAAAGGCCCTGTCACACTATTGGGTATCGTACTAGCGTATGCCAGCGTATGAAAAATATCACTCGTACGCCGGTATACGCTAGGGGTACGTTAGGCAATTCGCATAGGTTTTATACGTTTCAAGCACGGTGGCATACGGTGGCATACGGCGAGGCAGAAAATTTTTTTAAGCATGCTTAAAAATTTTGTGCGTATTCGGACGTATGGTTTATACGATAAGCATACTCTATAGGCACACGCTGAAAACGCTAGAGGTACGCCAGATGTACGGTACTCATACGCTGGCATTTCAAAGGATTTTTGTGCGTATGGAAATTATTTCATTAATTTTCATACGCTTCTCATACGTTCCTCTCATACGCAATAGTGTGACAGGGCCTTAAAAACATCAAGAAATATATGGAGACTCGGATTCCATATATTTCATAATTGAAAAATAAAATTCTACTAACCACATGATGTTCGCCTTCATGTCTGATTCTACGGCGAACCATTTCACTAAAACTTTCCGTCAAAAGTCGTTTCTTTTGAAGTTGAGTCTGACGTTGATATAATGCTATCCAATAAGAACACTCTTCACGACCATGCGCAAACGTACATCTATTACCAAAGAAACAGCGACCTTTCTCAAACCTAGAAGATAGAATACCATAACATATTTAACAATTATTTAATGAGGTTGGGCATGCATGACATAAAGAACTAGCAAGAATTATCGTATCGTTCCAAATTAATCCGGCCTTATTTGAGCTAATTATTACTTAACATATTGTATATACAAACACAAAAGAACAATTAGAGATTTCTAACCTGTGACATAATTTATATCGACTCATGTGTACACCATCAGGCGGAGGTCGAAATTTCGTAGCAGATTTCGCGTTAATTTGCTGATCTAAACTCGCTTCTTTCTTCTTCCTGTTTTTCCCTTGTGTGGAGAGACAACAAAACTAAAGTTTGACAATTGTAAATGTTAATAATCCTTCTAAATTTACCCATCTGTAACTTTATTTTTACTACGTTCTTCCAAACTGTTCTGAATGGGGGTGCAACATTGGCAGGCACTCCTTACAGGTAAACTGCTTTTGCAGCAACAAACCGGGGTACATGCGGGAAAACCTTTCGGTGTTTGTGAGTTGAAACTATAATCGGTTAGTTACATCTATGTTACCCAAGGCAATGTTTGCCTTAAGTTGCAATTTAATTTCGGATACAGAGCCATGTTAAAGTGAAAAAATGTCCGGCCACCGTCAACTAAACAGTAGTCAAAGAGAAATGTCAGCATGGCCGAATCCTACCCTGCCAACTCTTTCTTTACATACATACGCATGCAGAATAAACCGTATAGGCCATGCTCAGACTGTCCCTGTGACTACCTTCTAGATTTCAGAATCAACCTCAGAGACACGAACGATCTTTTCATATCAATTCTAACACAACAAAGAATAAATAGCAATAATAAATTTGCCCTCTCGAACGCGATTCGATCTCGTATCTTTTGGTTTCCAGACAACGACCACCGCTCTCCACTAATTACTAATTGAGTAAACCAGGATTGGTGGCAAAGCTATCGAACACTGCGCGAGACAAAGAATTTTCATTTTTCTCTGCAGGTTTAGAATTATTACAAAAACCAAGACTATAAACTTCAACCTACTTCTTTTAAACTCTTTCACGGAAACAATCCTTTGAGGTTTCTTTTGTTTCCCTTCTACCATCCATCCGTCACCACTTTGGTCAGCTTCTACTGGTGTAGTAGATACGATGCTTACAGGATTCTGGGGTAAAACATCGCCTATCGGAGAAGCATCTATATCGACATAATGATATAAAGGTGACGTGGAACGACCAGCCGAGACTTGGCTTGATTCACGGAAGCCATCTTGAGAAAGGTATGATGAATATTCTGAATCCGAATCAAACTCGTCAAGCATCGTGTCTTCAGTGCTTAGCACGTCGAAGCGGTTTGAAGAGGACTGCAAAGAACGCAGTGAGCTTAGGGACGCAGTTCTAGAACGAAGCCCTGTACCAAAGTCAAGAGCATTTAAAGTTATACAACTACTCGACTTCTGTAGTGAAGAAACGCCTTCGTTGTGTTCTTTTAGACCTCCATTACCTATAAAAATCGTTTTAACTTGTTAATGGAACTTTTGGTTTATTAGAATTTGGGGCATTTCACTCGACCGAACTAAATGTTGGAGGATTTTGTAGATGGAAATCTCAAGTGTAAATATTATACATTTGTTAGACTTAAACAGGAGTAGTTGTGAAAAATACAACTATAGCCCCTCTGACAGGAATCGAACCTGCGGTCCTGCGATTCCGGTGCAGTGCTCCAACCAACTGAGCTACAAAGTCCAGTTGTTGAAATTTAACCGCAAGTTCTTGTAATTATAAATTAGGGGTTAGGACGATGCCAGTGTGGAAGGTGTATGGACTGTGTGGGTATACCATCACAGTGATCACAACTTACACTCGAGATTTCGATCTACAAAAATCCTTCAACATTGGGTTTCAGTTTAGTCTTTTCAATGTTGTTATAGACATGGTAATCAACTTGAAATGCATTTAAGAAAGCGAGAAAATGATACTAAATGTTTCCATTACAGTATTTGCCATTAAATGTCTGTCCATAACTGTCTTTCTTTTTAGAGTTGACCAATTGTCACATTTCATATGAAACCCACGTATTATAAGTTCACAAGTAACTCGAGCGGTGGGAAGGTAATAATGAAGAAATAAAGAGGAAGGAGAGAAAAAGAGCTGAAGGACAAAAAGGGAAAGAAAATAAGGAAAGAAAATAATTGCCCTTACGTGAACGGTAAGTCTGCATAGGTTGTGCTTTTTGCGTTGCCCCTACATAAGCAAAGAATAATACAATTCATAAATACTTATTAATGTCAAATGCAAGAAAATAATTTAGTAGAGAAAAATTGTTTAACTCATCTTACTGTATCAATAGTATCACTAAAAGAAGCTTGATGTAAGTGAGAAAGGTCTGATTAAAACCTTTTCATTTCCCCCTGACAAATTTTTGAACTTTATACTAAGTGAACTAAGTTACCTTTCAAGCGACATAGTTCCCAAAATTCCACTTCATCTTGTCCATGCGCAAAGTTACATGGAGTTTTGACACATACTTTTCCCCGGCGGAAATCTTTGCACTGTACATAACGTCCACGAAATATACCGTTTGAAGGCTTTCGTGGGTTTATCCAATTGGTTGTGTTAACCTTTCTATACCAAATCAAAAGTCTACTCTTACAAGAATTACATCTTTGCAACGAAAATGCCCGGGTAGTGTTACACGTAGTGCAGACACGCCTGAGTTGTGAGCCAGATGAAAGAATGTGATCAAAATCCGTTGGCATATCATTGAGCGAAATTTTATCTTTCTTTGGCAGTGCTACATTAGTGGAGGAGGAGTTCATGAACCGCGTTGCCTGTGTATTCATAACTAAACAAGAAATGTTGAAAGTTCAGTGTAGTATGTCATTACATTATGCTTGCGTCATAGTGAAGACAGTACGTAAGAAATCAATATGTTTGATCCGAACAAGGGTAGATTTCGTGCTCGACCAATCATCGCATTTGTTTACATTTTCGCTCTCAGCTAAATCATAACGCAGGAAACGAGAAATTTACACCAAGGCGAGCTAGAAAATATTGCCGTCTTCGCGGGCTTCCATGAGATTTAATTTTAACTTTTTAAATTTAAAGCCAAAAGATTATGATGCAGCACATTAAAATCTAAAACTTTGACGTGGGCATTTTTAAATTCCGACCTAGAACTGAAAATATCTGTGTTTGAAATGTTTCCCTATGTCGCGTATACAAATTTGAGTAATCTAATTTGACTGCAATAAAACTAAAAATGGCTATATTTTCTCTGCTTTTAAGTTTTTTTCGGAAATTCTTTTTCGCTCTTGTTGCAAATTGTTTTGGTCAATGTTTTATATCAAAACCTACACGATAACGCGTTTATAGCACTTGATTTAAAACAATATAATCGCACACTCGGGATCATACGGGAAATCAATACAAAAATATTGTCCAACCGATTTTGCAGAAAATCCGACTCTCTAAACGCGTTATCTTCCAGGTTATGAAGTAATACATTGACCAAAATGATTCTCAACAAGAACCGGACGTTTTGAGTTACCGGAGCTACCGGAAGTTTGAATTATTATAATGCTAATTGATTTTTGGAAAGTTTTAATTTTTGGACAGATGGCCCACTGCGCTATTGCATAATGTCAAATAATGACTTTTCGGCGCTGTCTCATTATATGATCCAGTCCTAATTTGATATAATGTCTGTTCGTTTATCAATTATATATAATGACAATTTTGGTCATGATATGATATAATTAACGTTAAATAAGTTTTGGATACACGGCGTTCCATATGCACAAGCATAAGAGGGATCAAACAAATATGATTTCTTATGTATTGTCCTCACTATGACGCTTGCACAAGCATAAGAGAATCGAACATATTATATATAATCAATATTTCATATTCATTCATCTACGACAACGAACTATAAGAACAAATGGACTAATTCGCTGTTCGTTAATCTTTATAAATGTGTTCTATACCTTGGACACCACAAGAACTCTTTGATGATTTCTTTCTGACATCTTCCTACGACACAATGACAAATAAACAACACAACTTAAGCAAGTGTGCATTACGGGGGGGAGGGGGGGGGTAGTAATACCTGCAGCAACAAAAGGAAACCGTTATTTCACAAAGTGTCCGTCTAAATAGACACTATGTGAAATATATGTGTTTAAACAGAGAAAAAACCCGGAATGAAACATAAGATGAAAATGGCTTACATTTATCTTCTCCTGTTGTTTCTTGATCTCATCATTTTTAAGTTTCTCCAGTCTTTTCTCATCTTCCTCACGCTCTTTTCTCTTACGTGCTTCCATTTCCTCTTGTTTTCTCAACATTTCTTCTTTTTCCTCCCGCTCATTTCTCTTGCGTGCTTCCACCTCGGCTTGTTTTCTTAACTTTTCCTCTTTCATCTCCCGCTCTTTTCTCTTGCGTGCTTCCACCTCGGCTTGTTTTCTCAACATTTCCTCTTTTATCTCCCGCTCTTTTCTCTTGCGTGCTTCCACCTCCGCTTGTTTTCTCAACATTTCCTCCTGTTCTGTTTTTGCTTTCTTAATTTCTTGTTGAATCTCCTGCAATTCCCAAAAGACGCGCTCATTGAATACTTAGGTACATGTACAGCTAATTGGATAGTTATCTTTCAGTATAGGACATGTTCAATAAGAAAGGAGGTGCTTTCATGTAAAACAGGAGACTGAGTGTTTTTACATGAAACTGAATCATCTATACTGTTCTATATCTTCGGACAAAAACATCGTATATTTTTCAAATTTATACATGTAATAATTACTGGGTTTGATGTACCAACTACCAAACTGCAGTCATTACCTCATCTCTAGCAATCCGTTCTCTTTTCAACTGTCTTGATGTCTTAACAACCTACATAATTCAGCGTGAAATCATCAGGGGCCAGTAATTAACACGAACACCAATGGATTCATGGATTCTTTAGCCTGGGAAACTCTGTGGTATTACACATTGGTGATGAATCACTATTCAGTTACATGTACCTTTGCATTTTTAGTAATATTTGTTGGGGAACTTTGTTCGATGCCACCACAAGCTTCATTTAACTTCTACAAGTAAAAACTGCTTAGTGAGATGAAAGTGTTCAAGTAGATGATAATTTTAGATTTTCTAGAATGAGATGGTTGCTACACTAGAATGCTCCGGTGTTTACAATAAACTATATAGCAGCAACATTATTATTGTTAATAAACAAGTGTTTGTATGGGAATTACCCGGCTGAAGTCCCGCAAAAGGTCTGAAAGTGAAGACCAAAACTTCCAGGACATTGCGTTTATCATGCAGATAACGACGCAGGCAAGTTCTATGGGCGCACAGCATGGAGAAGCTAGACGAGGGGGGCGCTGTATTACCGACAGAGAAAACCTCAAGGCGGTAACCAAGAAAACTACATACAGTTAACTCTATAGTTAACAAAGTCGACCGTTAAAATACTAATAACTTGTAGCGTTATTTAACGAAGTAATTTTCTGACCTTCATTGGGATTTTGTCTCTATGGCCCGGTTGAAAACCGATCTAAGTTGAATAAATAGAGCAAGTAACAAATCATGATAGCACTAATGTATAACGTTTTTACCTCATTACTTGTCTGACCAACGTTTTTACCAGTCATTCCCGTAATTCCACCTGGCATCATACTCGCAGTCTACAATGATGGGAAATAATTTTCTGCTTGGTTTTTCAAGTTTGAAACATGGCCACATGCGAAAGTTGGATTCGGTATAGGTAGAGAAGATGTGTGAAGGATATAAGTAGAACTACATAAAATACATAAGCAAAACGTCGACGTTTCGAGCGATGGCCCTCCGTCGGGACGTTTTGCTAAGGCCAAAAAAAATATGTGGGTTTCCGGTTTCTTCTTATAAAAACTTAGGTAGGGTAGGTCGGTTTTAACTTTTTTTTAAAACTTTTTTTTTAATTTTCCTAACAACCGGACGCCATTTTGTTTAGTCAGTGCTTCCACATCCAAAGATAAATTTCCCTAATATTGCCTCAAATTTCAATTTTCCGCAAACTTTTTCCTCTAAGTGGAAACACTTACAAGCATGATCCAATAAAAAAGTTTAGGGTCGGGATTTCGACGTCCAAAAGCTAGGTAGGGTCGGGAAACCGGAAACCCACATATTTTCTTTTTGGCTATTATTTGTATATCATTCATACCGCAGCTCAAAGTTGGACTACCTTTCTTCACACATGCTGTATACAGTAAATCTAAACATTGGACAAATTACAAACATTACTTTTCTCTCTTCGCCTCTATTCTTCTTTTCCTCTTCTTCTTTATTTCTAAGTAATATTTCTAATTCCTTTACTTTCCCCACGAAGCAATAATGCTAAAAAAACCACCAGTATTATTTCCTTATTGACCTCTTATTCACACACGTAGGTAGGGTACGAGTATTTGTACCGGTTCATCAGTAGTTTGTTTAGGTGTTCCCACAAATATATCAGGAACTCTTCGTGTATGCAGGGTTATTCTCCTAACTTGAACACAAACTTCAAGACAATTTAATGATTATTCATGTTGCAATTGCCGGGAATTCCATGCAAAATCTGTAATGGTGTAAATACGTAAATACTTGATACGAACCCCAGGTGTCAGGTCTGAGTATATCCCACGTTCAGTAAATGTACAGAACCTTAAATCGATTGCTGTTTGGGGCTTATAAAAATATATAATCATTCTTTTTTGGTTGATGTTACATCTGAGTGTCCCCACATCGGGAAAGCTGAAAAGTAGTTTGACCACGGTGTGAATCGAACCTTTGGCTTGTTAGTCAAACTACCTTTCAGCTTGCCCGGTGTGGAGACACAATATCAGTTCACTTACATGTGGAAACCTCTCCATCAGAGTTAAATAGAGACCATACGCCTGCTGCAATCTACCGCACTCCGTAAAAATCTCAATAACTGAAAGTAATTCGTCGAACTCGTATTCGTCACTGAGATAAATTGCTAAATAAGAGATAAATGGTTTGTGTCGTAGGATTAACATGGTTCATTATTTGGTTTTCTTTGCAGTGCCAAAAATTCGGATGCGAAAAGCCTGGTTTCCATTTGTTGATGACAATCGCAAGTGTCGCATATCGCTATGTTACATACTCACTTGCCCATGCATAACGGCCGAGACGTTTCATTACCATTGTAAAATGCAAAATATAGTCCTTATACCTTTTCTACAAGCTTTCTTTGCATGGTCAAAACAATCCTGAAATTACAAAATAAAGTAATACTTAAAAACGTCCCAAATTTAAACAAAGAGGTACCGCGTGTAGGTTTCTAACTTAATATCTTTTGGCTTGTAAAAAATACGACGTGCAAAGTTTTCAATCCGTAAACCCGCATGTTCATCACCGCTAATAATATATCGACAAGAAAAGCTTCACTTACATGTATGTGATAACCTATTAATCAGAGTTAAATAGAGTTAAATAGTGAAAAAAACTTATTAAAGCAAAGTTGCAAGTTACGTCAAGATTATGAAGATGACAGGCGTTGGCTCTAACGACTGATCCACCGAAGCATCATTTATTGCCGAAAAGAAACTATCCTTGAACAGGTACCTTGGAACAACACTTTGCTGGGAATGGAATGCAATGCATGGCACAATTACAAAACCTAGCGTTCCCTAAAAGATAATTAAAACATTAAAATCGATACTTACGAGTACAAGGTGGCATTGCGCTTCTCTAATACAACAAACAGCACTGCCAGGAAACAGATAACTAGTTTCACGGAAAAAATGCAAAGCACTTTCAGCATTTCCGTTTGTTAAAAACTCATCACCCGTTTGCATTAGCACATTTATTACACGTATGTCGAGGCCCATATCCAACCACTACAACAAATAAAATACTCTTTTTTAACGAGGGTGTACCTAAACTGGTTGTGGCAATGTGTAACCATTGGTAACTGCTGAAGGCTATTTTCAACCACCTGTTACAGTACACCTGCTAACCGATGACTATATTGGGCATGAATGCTATTATTCAAATGTAAATCCTTAATTGTTCTAGCTATCATACGATTCTCAATACCGATAGATTAGTCCCTACTATACAAATACAGTATTCACCTGCTGTGTTTCCAATCCATGCATAATTTGATTTCGACATGCGATGAAATGAAACATTTCGATCCCGCTCATATTTAACTAAAACAGAAAAATCATGATATATACGTATATATTTGTCCTCCAAATTGGAGGTGAAACCATCTACAGTACACACTTCATTAGATATTTAGATATTTAGATACCCCCTGAGATCGTCGTATGATGCCGTGAACGTAGTGGTTAATGAGCGACTGGAATGACATCTCGACAACTTGAGTACGTGCAACGCTAAAAAGGAAGAGTACAAAATATATCAGTCACTTATATATAAGGCACCATAGTAAACCACTTGTATTATTTGGTATATACCAAAAAGACGTGTAATATTTTTATTAGCAGCCTGCCCGACGCTAGTATCTGATCGATAAATCTACTGTATATAGTGGAATGGGAAATTGTTAGGTTAAATACAGTAGGTCCACTGGTGAACTGGTCAAGGATGTACATTCTATCTGTTAACATTCTATCTGTTAAACTGTAAAGTTCATTTGGTCGTTTTATGTTGTAATATTTTCTTTTGATTTTGAAACATTCGTAATTTGTTTCTGCTGATCAAAAAATGTTCTGGGACAAATGCGGGTCTCATGTTGAGATGGTCTGCCATTTTTCCACTCACGCCGCCAAAACGGACTGAAAACTGCCAAGCTAGACATCTACTCAACACAAGTTCACACGCACAGACAACGCGACTATACTTTGCCATGTCATAATAATTAGACATTTGATATCATATTATTTTAAACTGATTGGTTTCTTAGAAACACAATTTGAGGAAAATAACGCATTAATTATGTTTGCTATACTGTAATTTCCTATATTGTGATAACATTGTCACATATAGGCATAGCCGAAGTGTAAAACTACCCCTTTTCTAATCGGAATAGTCCTCTGTTTAAAATTTAAATGCCCCTCAAAGGAATATATTAATGCAATTGTGCACGCAGTCAACCGTATCCGCGCCGCGGCGTATAAAGATTACGTTATATGCTGCAATTCCTGAAAAATACTAAGCCATGCTAAGCCTAAGAAAACCTTCTGCAAACACATTATACAATAATACAAAGGAAAATTCTTAAACGAATTCTTAAAATAATATCAAACCCAAACCCCACTATGAGAGAAATGATAAAGGCCCGATAAAATATTGAGTACTGAATGTATACTTATACAAATCGGAAACAAAGGTGGTGATAAAACGCAGCATCAAATTTTATTTCCTCTTCCTGTGAGAGTATAAGAAATTAAAGGCTTGAGTCTGAGACAGTTATAGACAGTCAGTTTATAAAAGACCCGGGCCAATATATTCGAAGAATAACATTTTATTATTGTTTATACTTTGCACTGACGGAAGTAAGTTTGTACAGCTTAAAGAAAATATTTAAATTACCTGTAATAATATCTTCAGGTTCTAGGCAACAAGCTATATTTGAACACACTCATCGTCTCATCTTCAATAAAAGAAAGGAGTGTTACAACTGTGAAGTATTGTAACAATACAAAGTTCAAACAACATGGCTTCACATTGCATATAGGCAATATAGATAAGACATCTATTATATAATAATTATGTCATTAAAAAAGTAAAATAAAAATAAGCAGTATATTTATGACTGTCAATACCCTACTCACGTTACAGCCATTGTTCTTAAAAAATGATATCTGGGAATCCATTTCTTCTAAGATTTGCAATGGCTGAAAAATACTAATTTTGTCTTTTCAGAATAAATTAATACCAGCTAGTTCAAACAAAATAAAATATGGCCACCCTGTGGAGAACACGACCTTAAAAATTCTTTGGTGTCAGGTAGCAAATTTAAATACGGGGGCATGAAGATTTTCGCTGTCATTCATCGGGCTATTGACGTCTTATACATTAAACGGCTAGAATTATCTGGTAATTTTTGGTTCCTAGAACCATCTACAGTACACACTTGAAAGTACTATAGTCTATTTTAAGCGAGAAAATTCAACTACTAAATATCAATTTTCCTGAGGGATTTTACATCAGGGATTTTTTCTTAAAACTAAGGGAGCAGAAATATACAGTATAGATGCGTATACACCAGCTGAACTGGTGATGAATGTTTACGTGATAGATGGACATGTAATCATAAGTATATTGAGTTACTTGTAAAATAATCTTGAAAGATCTGTACCAGTGTAGGTAGTAGCAAAAATAAGAAAGTTTCGGATTGATAGGGATGCAACTACGTGGAAAATACAAAGAGAAATTCGATGTTTTGAGCGAAGGCCCTAACTCGTAAAAGCGTTTTGGCTTGATATAGATTATAGTCCTTCTTTCAAGTTTGTAATAAATTGTATTGTAAAACAAATTATATGAATTATGGTTGACAGCAATATTCGGGTTACTATTTAACAAGCACCTTCAGCATTCCGATGCGTTGCGTTACCTTACTTGGCTATTGAGGTATTGGTATGTGAGTGGTTAGTGCATGATTGCATCTTTCATCTCTGTTACTGTTACCCAGCTCAGTTATATCTGAGAAGAGTGCTTCCAGTTGATTTTCTTGGCACTCCCGTTTCTTCCCCTGTAGCATTGGTCTAATACCGTATAAGCCTTAGGATCCCAATGGGGAAGATGTTAGAATGAACAGATCGCCATGGTGGAGCAAAAATGGTCTTAAATCATTTTAGTTTATTAAACCAGTGAAGAGTTTTCTCTCTTTTCTTCCTACGTGCATGGAATATTTCAGTGACAAAGGTCATACCAATAGTCAATATAATTCTATGACAGAACCATGTTTTTTTTAAGACGTGTTCCACACGTTTTCATATTTTTAAAATTCTTCAAATTTTTTCCAATTGTATCTAAAATACACTATTCATTTCGCCAAAACCATTATTTCAGTTCAGCATATAAAGTTTTAAATATTGTCATTATAGATATCATCAAATCTCTCTCTATAAATTTAATTTTTCTGGCTTCGATTGTCCAATATATAACTTATTTTAAACGAGCAAGTTTCCCTTCATATCATATATATCAATTACCATTCCGAAACTATATTGCAAACATAGGGAGTTTCACTGCCTACATGACTGATAGGCGGGTCATACTGGTCAAAACAAATAAAACATTCATTATAGTGAAGCACCAGTTATCATGTTCAGGAATGTTTTCTAAATTTAAGACTAGGACAAACTTGGAAACATTTTTGTGGAAACAAACTGAAACATTTGAACATTTCGATGTTTCCACGAATAATTTCTCATTACCCACACTTGGAAACATCAATGTGGGAAAAACTGCTTGCTTCCTATGAAGCAGAAGTGTTTCCCAATAAATTCAACAACATCATTTGTTTCCAAAGTGCGAAAAAATATTTCGCGGTTTGCCAACTTTCGGAAAACATGTTTCAGGAACGATTGCTCTGGTTTGCTCAATGCTTTACAGCAAAATCAACAAAATGTTTAATCATAAAAAAATAGCCAATCTTTAGTTTCACCAATACAACTATGCGAGTGAAAAACATCCATCGGTACCTGTAGAATCACTAATATTCCTCCAAGTGAACCCAGTTCTGCAGACTAGCAATCTCCAGGATGAGACGTAGCTCTACGTTAACTAACCTTGCGTTACATCACATTGTTTTCATCTAGATTCTGTTAGTTCAAACTGTAGTTTGTTGATTGATTCTTAGTTCTTTTAAAATTTCCTTTAACTTTGCAAGTCTCTGTTTATTGGCTTCCTTATCGATGACAGCCTGGCTTCGTGCGTACAAATTGAGGATATTTTCGTACTCAATATCCGTGTATTTAGCGCCCTGTTCAACCAACACAACCAAAAAGTCCTGTAAAACAATAGTCAGACTCAACAATACTTTTAAACTAAAACCCGAGCACATGATAGGGAACAATGAAGCGAAACAACGGTTTCCCCAAAATGGGCATTCAATTCTAGATTCTTGCGGTTGTGGTGTTGAATTCAGGTGCTTAGTAATACATTTGCTGCCGATGTTACTCTTTTAGGGCATGTCTCCACTCTCCACACCGTGCAAACTGAAAAATAGCTTGACTGTGGTGGGAATCGAACCCGCGACTTGCGGTGACAAGATATCCAAATATCGAAGTAACTATAAGATTGGGTTGGGAAACATCACCTATTTCAACCGATTTGATCTCATACAGTAGCTCAGTTGGTAGAGCGTTCGACTATAGCAATCAAAGGTCGCGGGTTCGATTTCCACGGCGGTCAAGCAATTTTTTGCTTACCTGGTGTGGAGACACTCAGAGTAACATCAGCAAAAAAGAATTCTAGATTATCGCAACAAAAATCATACTTAAGAAAAAAATTTTCGACTACTTACCCCAGGAATTTTGTACAGCAAGTCATAATACAATCGAGCTTTATCCAGATCAGGTTCTCGAGATTGCGTGATATTGAGAAGATTTTGTTGAATGGCAAAAATATTTCGAGACCTTGATAAAAATAGAATGGGTATTAAAACTGTCGTTTTAAAAATATCCTTTGTCTGAATGGGCAGTTGGATAACATGCAGATATAAGCTCTCAGGAATCAAAGAAATGTATAAAATTTACACTCGGAATTTCCTTCTACAAAACTGCCTTCTACAACAATTGCTTTGGTTCTTTAGAAAATCTTCATCCAATGGACCATTTGCATTATAGACTAAATTTTGATCTAGACAAAAATTTCATCACAGCTTGAAAGAGCATCACAAAATTAGTAATATTCCAAAGTTTCGTTGCGAAATGTTGTAAAATGCGGATAATATAGCCTTGCGAACTTTGCCGTTTTTCAGTCATTTTGTATTACAAACGGGAAATTGACAGCCCAATCGGGTGTTGCGGCATCAATTTCCCGTTTGTAATACAAAATGACTGAAAATTGCAAAGTTCGCAAGGCTATATTATCCGCATTTTACAACATTTCGCAACGAAACTTTGGAATATTACTAATTTTGTGATGCTCTTTCAACGAAACTTTGGAATATTACTAATTTTGTGATGCTCTTTGTGATGAATATTACTAATTTTGTGATGCATTTTGTGATGATCAAAATTTAGTCTATAATGCAACTGGTCCATTGGAGGAGGTCAGAACAGCTTCGTTCTCACTCGGTCATATAGACAGACCCTAAGAAGGATTACTTACATTTTCTTTACGCCATTTGAATTAATTTTCTTGATGTTTGGTGCAGCAGAAATGATCAGTGAAGACATCATATGACCAAGACCTTCAAACATGTATCTGAAAATAAATGTATCTGTGTGTACTGTACTGTACTGTACTGTACTGTACTGTACTGTACTGTACTGTACTGTACTGTACTGTACTGTACTGCACTGCACTGCACTGTACTGCACTTCACTGCACTGTACTGTACTGTACTGTACTGTACTGTACTGTACTGTACTGTACTGTACGGTTGCTTATTAAGTTAGCCCATTATGGTTATTTAAGCAACCGGTGTCTTGCAATTATCTTTCTGTTGAGTGTGATAAAACTGTAAAAAAATGTAAATTTATATAGACACAAAATAAAATGTTGTTGTTGTTGTTGTTGTTGTACTGTACTGTACTGTACTTTACTTTACTGTACTATATACAGTACTATACTGTACTCATGTTTCTTTATTATGCTGTACCACATCGTGTTGTGTAGTGAACAGCAACACGCTATGTGAACAGACGTATTCACAAGTACTTACTTAAACTTGTGTGGGGCTAAACTGGTCGCTACAATATCTTCCAATGCTATCAAATCTTTATTCATTTGAATAACCAATGTGTCTGCGTCAACAGACTCCACGCTACACACGTAACTCGTCTAAAGAAACAATATCAAACGTATGGAGGTAATGAAGATATAGGTTGTGATTGGTGACCAAAGAAAAATCGTACACGAAACTATAGGATGTTGCCAGAATAAGACACTGAGTACCTGTCTTAAAGCCTGCAGTAAATAATAAAAGCAATGGCAGCGAATTTCCAAATGCAAGACCAAAAGACACATTTCAGCAAGGTTTTGAAAATCTTGCCCAAGATTATTCAAAATTCTAAAAAAATAAAAAATGCATAAAGTTTCATCATCACATGCTAGTAATTTATTTAACATTTTACAGCATTAATTATGCAGTTACCTTAGCATATCTTCAGATATTGGAGGGATGTCTTGCTATAGTAAACAAAAACTATTTTAGAAATATAAAATTTTGATAAAAGTGATTTGTAAGAACTATCACAAAATCGTTGAGTTTTTATCGTTTTGGTTACTTATTGCCTTCTTGGCCAGAATCTTTTGAAGTATAATTGTTTATCTGTGGCGAAACAGATTTACTCAGAATACTTTTTCAGCAGTGACTGAACAGCGCATGCAGTAGTTGTCTGAATAATGATGCATCCTAACGCCGGCCCACCTACCTACAAAGCCCTCATCCCACCCCACCATAGACGGTGGAGGATTGGTTTGGTTCGGGGGGCTAAACGAATTCTAGGGGATCCGGGGTCTTGAGCCTCCTTAGCGTCCGCCTATGCACGGTGTCATATCAAGCTGGATTCATTCCGCTTACCACTTTCAATTTCTCATGTGATCCAGGCGACAGGACATTTATCCCTGTCGTTTCAGCACTCAAACTACTGGCGAATGATTTTATACGACCTGTCAACCATTCCTAAACAAATCAATTAAAATATAAAGAATACGTAAAATGCTGTTCAACTGTGAATATCATTATAACGATATGTAGCATACAGACCGTGCTCTCTTGCAGATTGGCCAAGGTCTTAAGATCTGCAGAATTGAGGATAACTTCATTCTTTTTTATTACGGTTTCACCAAGGTTATTTATCAACAATTCTGATTCCTATGAAATAATTGAAATGTAAACCGTAAAAACGATTATAACAAAAAAAATATTGAAGTTCGCAAATCACAATACTGTATATTTCCTGAGTTTGATTTAATGCGCACGAGGCAACGGCACGAGGTCAAAGTTGGCAATGACTTACTACTGTATAACCTAAATATGATCATCTTGTCGGGCTTGAGTACAAACTTTGTTTCGTGTGCACGACAGCATATTCGAGAAGTGTCTACTAAATATTAAATATAACCTAATTAAATAACTTGAACTAAAATCCACGAATCCGAATTGAATATACTGTACACGACCAAAGAATACTATTTAAATAAATATTGACTTTCACTGACCCTCTCGTTTCTCATACGAATTGCTTCAGAATTTTCTTCGATTTCCTTCAAGAGAAATGACAATTAGTATGTTTCCAATATATGGCAATGCATAATAAAAGTCAAAGCTGTATGCGAAGTACTGCAATTTAACTCTTTCACTGCGAAAGAAGACTTTAGTTGACATCTTCCGACGTTGCAACTGATTGAGTGAAATAGTAAGATCGTACCAAGCACACTAAAATTTACTTTTACACCAACCTTTTTCCGATGTTTCGTGTGTCCATGAAGATTTGTCCAGTTTGGTAAAGATCTAGGGGAACAAGATTGTTTATCTATTTATCTTCAGTGGGCTACAGGGTCGTGATGAAAACTAAACTATCTTTACTTATACTGGATAGCTCTATCTTTTCTGTCTAAAGTCTTCTCCCTGGAGCTCCATTTAGGGACCATCCCTCGTCAGTCCAATGTTACGACAAGAATATCCAATGTTTAGCAAAGTCAAATAGAAGTACTGCACTCTTCTAACAAGAAATATGCATTTTGCAAGATTCAAACCCCGGCTGCACACGTGACAGTCATATCTACAGTACTAACTAACAATATATAAATATATACTGTATCCATAAATGTCTACACTCTCTGCATTTAATCGCCCGCGAAACAAGTTATCTAAAATGTTCTCTACATGCACGCATCTGTGCTTTACCTTAGTAAGCGGCTAATGTCGTCATCTTTGGCCCAGGTAGCACTGATGATTGGAGAGACAGAATTACTTTGAGTTACTTTAACAATAGCTGTAAAAGAATGAAATATGAATCAATCTCTCTTTCCTTCATAGCGACCACAGCCAGTTTACATGATCGAAGAGAAATCAAATCTCGTCTTAAACTCGTTTTCCAACTCACTCAACTCACTGTGAATTGACCGTACAAGTACAAGGTCGTTTCCATTACGTAATTATTGCTGCTTTGTCTGTGCGGGACAATCGTATACCGAACATTTACTCTAGGGGTATAGCGTGGTAATTTTGGTGCTCACAGACAGGCAATAAAAGTTGAACTACGTTAAACTTTCTTGTCGCGAACGCGCGATTGATTTAGATTACTTGTCCCGTGTGGGGGAAAGCAAACTTGACGGAAAAACAGCTAAATCCCGACCTAATCAATAACCCTCTAGTATACGACAAGGTAAATGTAACCTTACTTTTATATGCGGCATAGCATGTTTCTTTATAGTTGTTAAGGATTGCACAAATCATCTCCATAAACTTGGAAGCATACAGCGGCAATGACTGCATTAAACCTTTCAAATCTTGAATCATTTCCTCAACAAGTACTGTACTCTAACAAGAAAGGGAACAAACGATTGGAATTCTTGACCAATGTTACAACGGTTCACAATGTAGTTAGCGATCTTGAAATGCACATTCTGTGTTGTATATTCAATAGCTGTACATACAATTCATTCGATGTAATTCATTCCAATGAGAGTGGTACAATTTAGAAATCAAAGTTTACCTTCAGTAATGGTCGATCTGCTTCGAGTTTTTTTGTCACGGATGCCGAGACAAGGGTCTTAAAACCATCATTGCCTTTTGTAAAATACAACAAAATTTAACGATTTGATACTTTTTTAATCGATAATTACGTCATACATACTTTTTGGTCAAATTTCAAATTCAGGTGGGGATGTACTCTTTGGTCTTGGAGCCTCGCTCTCATTAGTAAATTGAGCCTCCCTCTCATTAGTAAATGCAAGGTGATTGGCTCACAGTTCATGAGAGCGAGGCTCCCAGGTAAAATGTCGTAATTATCGAAACGGTGTATTAGATATAGCGTACCTTTCGTGACTGAATCAATCTGTTGATTAATTTCGTATTGTTTCTCCCCGACATAGACATCCTTCACGTAATCTGTGATGAACTGGTACAAAATGCATCGCATTCTAAACAAAATACACATGACTACACTTTAAATTCTTATCTGCTGAACCAGCCCCGTCCCCAGGCTCCAACTCAGACGCGCGGGTTAACGGCGCAGCAAATCAAAGCGCCTGGGGAAGAGGCTGCTGCTGAACACTGTCTTCTGTATACACCCTTCCAGAAAGTACGTCCCTTTCGCTGGAGCCTCGTTAAACATTAGTTAAACACCAAAGTGAAAACGAGGTTCTATAGCCGAGGTTCTAGCTCTACCGCCGGATTAATAAGAAAAAAGTCCGAGCAATTCTTTTATAACAGTTCCTTGTTTCAACTAGTTCAAACTTTTATCGATGAAACAAATCAGTTTGTTTGCTAATCAATTAAAACGTATTTGTGTGCTTCTATCTGTACATATTACCTACACTCAAGATATATTACTACATTGACATTCCATTACCATACTTACTTTGGTTCGTAATTTATTGAAGATTCAACAGTCACAACGAATTTCATCACTGGACGAAAAATGACTACATAAAGTAAGCAAAATTATTGCATCTTTTGACCTCTGAAAAGCACTGCATTGAGTCAACCCAGGCACGGTGACCCAATGAGATGTCTACAGAAGAGGCTAATACTGTATAGGGTATTAGTTTTTCTTTTGTACTGAGCTACATGCTACTGTTTTGACTTCATTTTATTCAATTTTATTATTCTGCAAAGGGCGTATTGACACTTCGTTTTCGCATAATTTGACGCAGTTGCTTTGAACGACTAAATTCGTCTGGTTGCAAACATGCCATACCACCATACCTGTGATGTTTTTCATGCTTGGTGGACAAAGTAACTCTGGTCTGGTTTTATACATCTGACTGCCATAAGGATCCTCCTCGCTCATACTGAACTAAATAAAAACAAATATCTTACAATTACTTGACTGATCTTTCAAATATAATCTTTTAAAAATTTTACATTATATATCGAAGGGTTTTGGATTTAAAGATAAAAAGCAGAGTCCAGCAAATAACTTTAATACTAAACATAATAAAAGTAAAAATTTTAATAGCTAACGTTACGTTGTTTACAATAGAACATCTTCAGAGCAATCTAAATGAATCTACTGCACAGGACGATAAACACTAGTCTATCAAGGACTTTACTTACTGGCGAGGCTGCCTCTTGTCTTTTCTCTCTGATGTACGTGTTCATACTTAGAGATGATGACGAACCCTCAAACCGAAATAATGGAATCTACAACATTAAATACACGATAAATTTTCGCGGTAAGTATACACGAATCACAAGCACAAATATACCACTCGCCTTGGGCTCGTGCTCAAATATCTTATATAAATATTATAAAGTGTACTACAAAGCATACAGTATTATTTCAAAATACATTAAAGACCCGTGATTCATGTAATGTTATGTTTGTCAATATATATACTAAAACTGTCTGTACCAGTGTTGGTAGTACCAATGTGAAAATGAAGGCCTTCGCTCGAAACGTCGAGTTTCTGCTTATTTTTTAAGGTAGTAATATAACCACTCAGCACAGTATGTTTGTCAATACCTTTCTTGGTGGTGCTGCGCCTTTTTTCTTCAGAGAGAAGAACGAGGAAATATCCCTGAGAAGAAACAAGACGCTAATTAGATGTTATATACAATACGTTACAGTATATACAAAATGCAGCAGTAATACGTTATCTGGTCAAATATTTCAGACAGGCCTCACAGCGAGTGTAGGTAGCGACGATAACCAGACAGTTGTGGATTGAGAGGGATACAACTTCCTGAAAAATACAAGGAGAAATTCGACGTTTCGAGAGAAGGCTTTTCGTCGGAAAGTTAGTGACGTACGGCTTCGCTCGAGGCGTCGAAATTCGGCTTATAGTTCCAGATAATTGTATGTCGCTCAATCCGTACCAGTCTTTATTCTAAAACTTTCTTAAACATTCACCTACATGTCAGATTCTGAGAATGAGGCAGGAGTTGGATGGTGGGGCGATTGCACGTTCTGTATGTCAAGATAATCACTCAGCAGAACTTGAATCTAGTAAAAAGATAAGCTTTATCACTTCCATAATGTTGTTCACAGAGGTCCAGTATACAGTAGGCCCTCTCTCAGAGAGTATTGGTCAAACGTTCCTACAGTTCTAGGAAACCAGAATTCTCAGGTATGTAGTATTGGTAGGCTATGTAGAAACTTCGGCTGCGAGGAGGCAGGCGTTTATTTGCATTGGGAAGCCTTGGAACTTCACCTTGAGTAGCCTGGCTCCCCAATAAACTGCCGGCTACGTCAAACTGGAAGCACTCTACTCGTATATACGACCGAAGTGAAATTATGATCAGAAAATTTACATTCTAAAATGCTCCAACTTTAAAGTAACGAAGGCTCGCTACTTATACGAGGGTTGTCGCACCACATTCAGAAATGTTTTCAACCTTTAAAATTTGACACTACAGTATTTTCAGGATTCTATGGCACAGATTTAGTAGAGAGGTTCAAATTTGACTTCCGCTACCACTATACCATTAACCAATCGGATGCGTTTGATATGTCGGATTAACCAATCAGATGCGTTTGATATATCGGATTAACCAATCAGATGCTTACTAAGTCAGTGAGAGGTAGTGGAAGTGAAACCTGAACCTCGCTAATAACTTACTGTGAACTGAATTTCCGACCAAACATCCTCCATTGTGTAGAGCTTAGTTGATTCTGAAAGTGTTTATTAATAAATAGTCAAACAAGGTGAACTCCTCAAATTCGATAATACGTACTGTAGGTGGAAGATTGGTTTGGTTGGGGAGGGCAAGGCAAACTTCAGGGGCACAAAGTTTCGGACATTTTCAAATGGGGAACATTTGACGCGCAGAAACCATCGCATTTTGTTCATATTTCATTTCAGGCAAAACGTTTAACACCCTCATATTCAATTCTGGGGGGGGGGGGGGCTTAAGCCTCCAACTTCTACTTCTGGGAGCTTTATTCTGCCGTCCCTGGTTACTTTTAATGGGTGGGTGTACTAAAATAAGCATTTTTATGTTTAGTTACAAAACTCTCACACACTTTTTATTATGAGAAGCCGTGCATAGTCAGGTTGTGCGAGTTATGATTGAAATTTCTTCACCTGCTACTTCTTTGCTTTCTTTTGGTGATGTTGTTTCATTCGTTTCTTTTGGTGATGATGTTTCATTCGTTTCTGTTTCACTGTCATCTTCTTCATCGCTATCATCTGTACTTTCACTGAGTTCTTCAACTGCCATCGTCTTTGCTTCTTGCTGAAATATAGCACAGCAGTAAACAAACATTAAAAATGGCAGAAGTCATTTCGCGATCACCGTGCTTATCCCCGATTGCTGTTTTGTTGTGCTAAGTGGATGAGAGCAAATAAATTCGCCTGCATGGATGGAACACTGGTCTGCCACAGTCTAACCCCTTCATAAGCTACAGTATTATTTATTCAACTTGCGCATCGCCCGGGAAAGAGTATATACTCACGAGAATGTATACTAAAACTGTCTGTACCAGTGTGGGTAGTACCAATGTGAAAATGCTGTGCTGAGTGGTTATATTACTACCTTAAAAAATAAGCAGAAACTCAACGTTTCGAGCGAAGGCCCTTCGTCAAGAGTTAGTAGCTACTAAATTTTGACGAAGGGCCTTCGCTCGAAACGTTGAGTTTCTGCTTATTTTTTAAGGTAGTAATATAACCACTCAGCACAGCACACTCACGAGAAGCTTACAGTAAATAACTCTTCTTAAAAGAGGAGCATGTGTAGGTTAATATACCATATGTAGTCATACGTACCGTTAAAAAACCAGTCTGGATTTGTATCCCATTTTTTTATATTATTGATTGCAGAACTACTAATATTTTCAACGCTGAATTATGAGCTTACCTCGGCAGTAACACGTTGTAAAGCTTTAAGAACAACCTCATGTGCCCTTGCAACACCTTTGAACTTTTCAAATATAACTTCCAATAATTTTAAGAGAACATTCTGGAAAAGTGGAAAAAGGTTTCCCTTAATATACGTAGCTACAGTATGTCGTCATAGACACTGGTGATAATGGTGCAGTGGTTGATGCAGCATTTAGCTTGGACAGCGGAATTAGGTTCCTGCAATTCAGCCATAGATGTCTCTTAACTGAATCTCTAAGGGAAGATTTTAAAACTGATTATAGAGCTATCCAGTATACATGTATGACGTTACATAATCTCGTAGTACTCAACATGTTCAAGTGTAGACAAAATATTGTTCGAAACCCATGGCTCGATAGTTCGTTCATTAAACAGTATAGCAAAATTCAACATTGTCGTACCAGTTTAGATTTCATTTCTTCTCTATTGCCAATCCTAAGAAATAAAACATCACTAAGCATATTGCATGTTTCAAGAGGGTACTACAGGCCAACTAACAGGCACCTTAACGACGGTGCCCAATTACCCAAACGAATGTAGCCATCGCTTTATATTCGGTGGTGAGTTTAATGTCTGTTAGTTTGTTCGGAAATCGGAATCATAAGTCTTGTATGTAGTGTAAAAATGTATTTGCGCTTGTGGTGAACGTGCTGTTCTGCGCATGCTCCAGGGCACCCCACATACAATACTACGTCTGGTTTGTTTGACAAACCCACAGTTACACGATCATGTTAAAGTTTCAATTTCACACAAATCATTTTCAAAATAAAATAAAAATATAAAAATTACTCTACCTTTCTTTGACTTCTGTTGTTGCCCGATGAACAATACCAGTCATTTCTCGTTTCATACAATTCTTCAATTCCTAAATATAAGTGAATATAATGTAACCCAACCATCCTGAAGATATTTGTCTAAAAAAGATTAACGTTTCTTTAAGACCTCAGTCGCTTCTGGAACTTTCTCCAATAAAGCCAAACATTGAACTAAGATCGTCATGAAGTGAGCACTGTCAGATTCAGGATTGATGTGGAGGTCTTCATTTATGAGCTGTAAAATACACAAGACAATAAATTAGACATATACACTATACAGGTACAGGTACAGGTACAGGTACACGCCTGAACCGAATTTTCGTAATAAAGAAAGACGTTGAACTAAGATGCGCATGAAATGGACACTGTAAAATTCTGGATTAAAGTGAAGGACTTCATAAAGTTATTGTTAAACATTGACAACAATTTGTACACAGTCAGGGCTACTATTAAGCACGTACTGTATGTAATGAAAATTTATGTAGACTTTAAATTCGATCCCTGAGAGAAGACCTTTAAAACTTACTGTACTGGTAACTGGTTATGTAATGTTAAAAAATTACTGCATTTTTTCATACAATTTTCACTTGAAAATTTTGTTCTTAGACTAACAATTTTTATACCTCCTCTTTGTCCTCAGAGTTTTCTGCCGCTAATGTTTCTTCCATAATCTGGTTTCCTTTAAAATTTTACAGACAGAGATCAGGATAGCAAAACGGTCATGACGTTTTATAAAGTACTGATAACACCCACTTATACATTTATATTTATTTACTTGATGCAGTGATCCTGTGAGTACGTTTAAATTCTCCACCAGGTGACTCTGAGACAGGAATACTTTCAACACTTAAAATACTTTGATCTGAAGAAAAAAGGGACTTACTCTCGAAAGTGTAAAACAAAATGAAAGAAGAATTATAAAACAATGAGTATTAGGTCTTACTGATTACATGCATTCAAGACGTTCAGATTTTGACGTCCATTACCTCTCACTGGCTTAGTACCCATCTGATTGGTCAATTGGATATAACAAACGCATCTGATTGGTTAATTGGATATAACAAACGCATCTGATTGGTCAATTGGATATAACAAACGCATCTGATTGGTCAATTGGATATAACAAACGCATCTGATTGGTTAATGATAGCGGTATAGGGGTGGTCAAATCTGAACCTCTGAATCTCTGATACGTTGTATGACCTACCTTTATCGTCTCGTTTTGGTGAAAACGCCCCTATAGGTGATACAGTAAAATCTTAAATTCATTTCTAAGTTACTATATTATTTTATCTCCCCAAGTATTATGGCAAAGATGTAAGTGTACAAAAACGTCGTGACTGGTGCGATAACTTTGAGAAATTAAAGTTTACCTTTAAGACCCAAAGATTTCAGCTGTGTGGTTTTTGACGACTCCAAGTAAAGATGTCTATTCAATTCTTCAAGGAGACGTTCGTGCATTCTCTAGATGTGTAATTGAAATCATACATTTATTCAACAACTGGTAATATTTAGTATTTTACGTCGTGAGAAACCTCGGTGTTTGTTTGTGTACTGATGGCACAACGGTCAGCCGGTGCTTGAATTATTTTGCTTAATTTTGCCTCTGCGATTGGGTTTCGGCTTTGCAACTAGCAGGTACATGCTTGTGATTATAATTTCGCTTCAATCACAGTCATGCTAAAAGACGTCTTTCAGTTTGACTCTATCAAACAGCGCTGGATTTTCCAAGGTAATAAAGTTTCCTCCTGTAGTGCAGGAACAGTTAGGAATATAAATTAATGTAGTTTTGAACTGACACAGCAATCTAGAAGACGTTTCTCTCAAGTGCTATCGTGTTAACCTCCCCACGAAGGGCCTTGGCTCGAAATGTCGAAGTTGTATTTTTTTTAGTTATTTGAATTTCTCATCTTGATCCGCAGCTTTCTGGTGTCTGCAATTAAAGAATATTGCGTTGTTCGTTAATGAAGGATGCATGCCTACGGTACTGTAAGCAGCATCAGCGCTAGCCTAGGGTTAACAAGAAGGTACAGTGGAGTGTGCGATAGGAAATACTCCTATATACTGTATAAACAAACCTCTTTCCGGGTTTGTAAGTCCACCCTTAGTTCTCGTAAAGCTTCCACTCCTTTTAAATTCTTGTCTAATACTTCAACTAATGAGAAAAATTAAACAATTTCAGGCAATTTCTGCCAAAACCATAGTGTAAAAAAATTCGAATATGAAGTACGTGAAATTAGCATAAAAAAGCTGCGTAGTTGAAATGGATTCGACTAGCTGAAAATACAAGTAAAACTAATCGACATTGGTATTTTTCTGGTAGTCAAATTCTTTTCAATCTGCAGCTTCCTTCCTTCGCTGGCATAGGCAGTATGTGGTATTACCTGTTTGTACGAGAAGTTTAGTAGCATGAAGATAGTATTTTGATTCAGTATATTTCTGAAGTTCCTCTGGAACATTTCTTGCTTTATCACTAGAACGCAGTAGTGGACAAATTTCATTTCATTGTGTTTAGAGGTAGTAGAGGTACTGCAGCTTGTGTTTCAATATATTGTGTGTTTTCTTGCTTTATCACTATAAGGCAGACGCAGTAGTAGCCCAATGCTAGCATTGGGCTAGTGTTCCCAAGGTCCTAGGTTCGATTCCCACCGTGGTCAGGCATATTTTTCAAGCCTGCCCGGTGTGGATATACACTCAGAGTAACATCACAAGCATCATATTCATCTGAGTACATTACACCAACACAGAAAAATATAAGTTGTTTGAAAAATATGCTTTCTTTAGTTGTTTGCCATCCTTAAAATCACGCTGATGGTATATAGTATGACCTACGGCTACACAGGGTCACCAATGGCAATGGGATTGTCTAGAAAACCGAAGTGTGTGCAAGTGGTGCAGTGAGATGGAAGAAAACATGTTTGAGAGTTGCAGAATTTAATTCGTAGAGAAAATGTGTATGTCCACATGCAGTTTAAGAAATTGTAGGTTTAAATATCTTCTTCCTGTCATACATTTTATCCAACAGGAAAAGAACATCATTGAGTTCCATGCTTTCAATCCAGTGTTTTCTGAGATCATCTCTCTTGCAGTGAAGTAAGTTCTTACAATTGTTTAAAGTTTCTTTTAAATTCTTTACTTTGTCACGGGAATCTGGAAAATCAATTACATATGTAGAGTACATATAATTGTACATTAGGATAACATCTTAATGTGCCACAGTGACTTCCATGTACAGATGAGTATACAAAAGCCATGTTAGACAACTAGCAAGTGAATGAAACATTTTCTAATATTGTGCCACATTATATGTACTAAACAATATTTAAAGAATAATTTGAGAGCCTTGGCCACATTAGCTTAGAGGATTCTGTCAAGTAACAAGTGATCCAAAGATGTCTAGCTGCCTTGGCAACTTTACACATTTTAATGGTAATATGATAATTCAATCCAACTTTGAATACTGGCTTCATTTCTACTTGTCCTTGCTGTACTTAAAACAATACTTAAGCCTGTGAAGGCATTAAATTTTACATTATGACAATGATTTGTTCTGTTAATCTGCTAGACTCTTCTCCTGTTAAGTATGAATAAAATCATAAAAGAAATTAATTATCTGGTGTTAATTATTAGACAACAGATTAATACAAATAATAGGAACACACTAATCTGTGCTGAAAGCATAATCATGTAGGAAATGTAACACATTGCTGTGCAGGTATTAACTAACTAACTAACCTTTTATTCTTGATGCTATTCCAGTAAATGACTGAAGAGTGGAATTCAAAGATACATGTCTTTCTATAAATCAAATTGGACTAAAAAATAAAATCTCTGTACACATACCTATCTTATGACATAAATGATATTCATAAACACTTGCCTTCTACCAATTTGTTAAGTATTTGATCTTGTTCATTAAATTCATATTCCAGACGTTTCTTCTCAAGATCTCTTTCACTTTTGTTTTCACCACTATATCCAGGAAAATGTGTGAAACTGTGTGACCTGATGCCCTACCTGTGTAAATTCTGATGACAAGAGCCAAATATCACAGGCATATAGAAATTTCAGTTTGACTCGGGGCTATCGCTAGGGTGTGTGTGTGGGGGGGGGGGGTGACACCCCCTGAAATCAATTTGTCAGCAAAATAATGAATCTGTGAGTAAAAAGTAATGCTCATAACCATTACCAAAAAATGTAATGAACTCAAAAGTGAATGACAGATGGATGTCTGAAAAAAATTGTTTCACTCCCCCCCCCCCAAACAATTTTGGGAAGATTTGCCATAAAAAGACCTTAATCTATTACAAGTGTTTAGTCAGTTTTGGGTAACACAAAAATACTTTTAGTGAGTTTGCATGCTAAGTCAATGTGTAATAACAAACACATTTCATATTAATTCTCAGATTCTTAATACAAGGGTGACAAGGCAATATGACAAGATTCATGTATGCACATACAATATAGTGCTGAGCATTGAAATTATGCCTTTGTTCAAAGCCTGTCAAACAAGAGCAGGGATGTTAAAAAAGCTGTTGTTGTTTCCTGTTTTACTGAATTTGTCTCAAAAACACAACTGTGAAAAAAGCAACAACAAAAAACAACATGACATAAATTCAATGGCTTCTCTATTAAAAACTTTCACCTTTGTCCATGTTAGAATTAATTTGTGATGATTATGCATGGATCAATTCTTGTTGTTACCAACCCGGCAACCCCCCCCCCCAGGCAACCCCCCCAGGATAATGCAGAAACTTTAATCCCGGGGGTGGGGAATTGTTTTGACCGCGTATCTAGCGGCTAGCACATCCAGTGACATGTACATAGTTCAGTGAGCGCACGTCCAAAAGTTTTCAAAATGGCGACTACCTTGTGTTTGGCAGTTGTTTATATAATCGTGTTATAGTGACTATAGTTTATAATACCAAGTATTTAATCAGTATATATAAACACACTTTTCAAATTTTACATATGTTTATACAAAGGATATTAAAAATGTGTGTTATAAACTGCTTATTGATATTTCTTATTTTTAGTTTTTTAGCGATGCCCCGAGGTGGGGAATTGTCAAGTTTTAAAGTCCCGGGGGTGGGGAATTTACTACATTCTTGCAAAAAAAATACAAATCCCGAGGGTATTGCCCGGTGGAAGGGGGATGATAACCACAGGAATTGATCCATACATTAATGATATGTTCTTTCACATACAAATATACACATTAAATTTTTGCCTGCACCCTGGAAAATTTGACAATGGTTTTTGCCCGCAGTGGGGAATTTGACCAAAATGTTTTCGAAAAGTCAAAATTCGCAGGGGTTTGCCCGGGGGAGGGTGATCGCAGTTGGAATTGACTGGTACCATGGTACGTACATTTACTGACATACACATAAAAAGATAAGATCATATGTAAGAGCTACATTGTCCATATAGGCAACTTGATATAATATAACAATTACATGCAGCATGTGACATGCTTTAATATCCTCTTCACTATAATATATTTCAATATTTAGAACGTGGACAAGTAGCAAAAGTACAGAACTGTCACTCTGTTATTTGGTTTGAAAATACCTTGATGTTAAACTTTTCACAACTCTTAGCAAGGCTGGAGACTAAATGCAATAGAAGAAGCAACTGTTAATACTACACTACAAAATAAAAGTCAAACAAAACATTTGAACTTATAAGAAATTAAATAAATCGAACCTTCACTGTTTCATCTTTGCTCATTGCAAACTCCATGTTTTTTAATTCCTGGTCAAACATCGGAAGTTGTCGTCAAGGTTCGGATTAAGTTCGTTTGTTACAGTATTAACCCACTGTATTAACCCCACGTTAACACCATCGTTCACCATACTTACCCGTTTGGATGGTGAGGTGTTAGGCCGGGTGACCGAGGGGTGGCCTGGGACGACTACTGGCCTTACTGTTACTTGGACTCGGGTTAAGATCCATGCCAGTGGTATAAAAGAACAGGAGAGAAAAAAATCTTTGTTCCTAATACGTTTACTACGCTTCCAACGCACAATGATTACTAATCCACCAATGCGCGGCCAACCCACTGAGCTGTATAATACACAGCTCAGTGGGCCAACCTCTTATTACATACTCGCCCGGCCCCCTTTTGGTCACATGATGTGCCGACGTAACGAGACTTGGTTCCCTAGCTGTTAACCTTTGTTATTGCATAACCTCATAAAAACTTTAAACCTGTCTAACGCCCGTATTCTAAAAGCTCACTCACACTCACACTCAATGAGTGGAGGTTAAATCTGAGCTTCTCTTGAGTGTCAATGCTGTTTTTGAATAGCTGTAGGGTGAGTAGTCGCCGAGTAAGGTATGACACTAGACCTTCAGCTATTCAAAAACAGCATTGGCACTCAAGAGAAGTTCAGATTAAACCTCCACTCATTGAGTATGAGTGAGCTTTTAGAATACGGGCGTTACGTAACTGTCTTCCAGGAATTATAGTAGCTTTCATTACACAATTCCTGGTACTGATTATACATGTACACGTGGCATGTTTATGAGAGAGAACACTCCTTCTAATTTCCGGTCTTTGATTGAGTAAGATTCGGTTGCACAGCAAACATACAGTGTAACGGGCAACACGAATTCCAACCAAACGCACATAATTTGTTCACGATAAATTCATTCAATTTCATATCACCTTTTAGCATTAGAAATATGGCTGAACCCGTAGAAAAGAAACCACGCAGAACTCGTACCATTGAGCTGGACCTGGAACGATCACCTGAATGGCCTAAATGGGTCGAAGACGCGGAAGACAGCGCGTTACTTGAGCTTTTTGAAATCGGTGTAAAGGTAAAAGGTTCATTTGCGATAAACATCACTGAGAACTCGGAATATATCGAAAAAATTCTGGGTGAAAAACTCAATCCTGTTTATCAACAGATCAATGCAATGTCCACACAGTTTGTCAAGGTGCAAAATGGTGTCACAACTTCCTTAACGAATATGCAATCAGGTGTAATGGCGATGAACACCAAACTCGTTGGAGAGGTCCAAGAAGTAGCAAGAAAAGTTCCGCCATTGGATTCACTGAATAGTAAGATAAACGAAGTCCTTAGACCCGTTCAACGTTGTGATGATAACTTGATTAAACTAGTGAATAAGTATGAAAACCCAGCGATAAAAGGTGCTTTGGGAGAAGCGGAAGTCCTAACAATCTTACGAGATCACTTTCCTAACTACACAATCCGCAGCGTTGCCGGACAAGGAAGAAAAGCGGACATTGAAATCACGTCCGCGCAATCAAGCCAGAAATACCTCGTGGAAGTTAAAGATCATGAACGTGCAGTTCCCGCAAAGGAAATTGAAAAATTTAAGAAAAACGTGAGCGACAACAAAGTCAAAGTCGGTATTTTATTCTCGCTGAGAAGCGGTATAAGTGTTCACGCTAGTCATGGGCGGTTTACGATTAAATTTGAAGATAACCAATATTATATTTACGTCCCCAATGCTTTAAAAGAACGAAAAGATCTGATCGTCTGGATTGTCGTGCTAGCGGACCAGTTGGCTGTCTTGAATCAAGGCCTCACCGACACGCAGACTAAAGTGGTCACCAATTTGCTTACGGAATTTCAACAGAGTATGGACAGAAGCAAAAACTGTAAGACACATTTAGAAGCTCTCAAAGGAAGTGTTGCTGCATTGGAAGAAAACATGGAACCTCTGTTAAAAGTAATCCAAAATGCAAAAACAAAACTGAACAGTGCACTAAACAAGAATAGTTAAACCAAAAGACATCTGTTGTTGAGTAACTTTATTCCAAATAGCGATAATTAGATAATTGATGAATCGAGAAATGAAAGCGTACAATTTTTAATCAGTATATATATTAATTTTAGTCTCTTGTACACCTGAAATTAAACGAAAAACAAACAGTAGATAAAAACAAACAGTAGGTATATTACACTTTACAGCAGATTAAACAGTAGATTAAATTCATTATTTTGTCTGAAACTTCACGTTTATTTACTCTGTTTTTTACTTATAGTATTTTGTAGCGTATAAGCGCTCTGGTCCTTCAAACGCGTGCCTGAATTAAGCCCGCCGCACACGAGAGCAACTTGCTGAGCTGTATTTTCACCGCACACGTTGGGAAAACTACTCAACAACAACATAAATGACAAAATCATTTGCATTTTCCTCCATTTTGCTCCAAGTCACATGAAGAAACCATGGTTTGTCATTGGCTAATTGACTCAAACAGCTCAGCACTTAGCTCACAACATCCGCAGACGGTGAGATTTTTTCCTCGCGAGGCGAAAAATATCAAACACGATAGATATTTTCCTCAAGGCCTCGAGAGGTCAAATCCTCACGAAAACTATCCGCACACGAGAGCTTAAATGACAAATGGAAACTAACCTGTGGCAGGCTAGCCTGCCCGCAGTCTCAAACGATGTCATGAGGCGCAGGCTAAACAATGTGACAAAGCCTAGATGGACGGAACATTGAACTGAATAGAACTGGAACGCTCCCTCCAACCGGAAATTTGAAAATGAAGGCCAGTGCCAGTCTTTTCATGCATACGAAGAGCGCTCAATCATGTCATTAACACGTCGCGTGATCTTACCTCCCGGCACGCGTGTCCGGAGGTAAGATTTGGCTACTGAAGAAAAAGATAGGCAGTTTATCTGAAGGTAGCATTCCAGTTATGTTCGTTTCAATGCGACGGAACTGCTGCGAGCCTCATTACTCAGCCTGCATTTTCCAACAAACAGTGAAACAGTCCTCCCATACGCAGGCTATAGCCGTACTAATAATCTCCTGAACAAAACTACGACACGTGTATTAATAATCTCCTGAACAAAACTACGACACGTGTATTCATGTACATGCATTACGAAACACTTTCACATGAACTATTTTTAAATGTCACCGCAAGTGTATATTGTCAATGTAATCGTTTAATCAAATGTTCGCCCACAATTCTGAATGAGTGGGCGCGCAATGACACTATACTGATTGCATACCAGCGTGTATCTAAGACGGTGACTAATTATGAGGACTTTGGAATGAGAAAGCAAAGTTGTAAGAGCTTATTGTCAAAGCTTGCAACTCGTGTCGCAATACAGAAAATATTAAAATAACAATAAATATTTAACTGAAAAGTGTGGGGAATCATGACGGATGTCCACCGTGACGCGAACATCAAATATATCTAAAACACCCGCAAAAGTAATTGTGGCAATAACAGTTAACCACCTGCCAAAATTTAAAGAGATGATAGTAGCACAACTTTTGTTATATTCACGGCTGATCTCACCAAAGGCAAAACGCAGAAATGTTTGTACGTTAAATTTGCGGGATGGGAAAGGAAACGTTCCCAAACAATGTCATCTCATCTTTTTGTGTTTGATATCGGCATAATTTGAACCTTTTACACTGTTTAATTTTAGCCTCAATATTTTGCTCACTATCCAACTGACTTGGAGCAATTTGCAGTACTGCTACACATCTTATCAACTTGTTCATTAAACCAGTCTGATTAAACACCAGTCTGTGTCTAAAGTCTAGAGTCTGGATCAGTGGCGTAGTCGTCACAGCAAGCGCCTTCGATTCTCGCTACGGACTCAAGTGAAAAGAGTCAGTAACGCTCTTCCGAAAGTCGCGAGTTTTCTTCTCCGGGTGCTCCGGTTTCCTCCAGGGTGGGTTTGGATAAACACAGTTAAGAAAGTTATATCACAATTGTTGTAAAGATAAAATAGTCTAGGCCAAGTATGTAATAATACTTGATGTAAAGCGCATTTGATCGTATCCACAGGACATATGTAAATTTACGCTATAATGTTGATCGAAATCGTAAAGCATTTGGGATAACGGGCTTCATGCAACCGCTACCCAGGCCATGTGCATGCATTTCCTTGCATCAAAACAAAGCGCTGCAATAATCAATATAGAGTCGCAGTGAGGTTATGCGAGCAACAAAATTGCTGTAACTTGCAAAAACTTATTTCAACACACGTCAGTTAGAAATGTTTATGAATATGTTGTCTCAGCTTTTGTAAATCACGCGTGAAACATTTCCAATCAATTAAGATGCAATTCAAATCATGCAAGTTACAATATTGTTGCTATAGTATGACTTCGTCTTAGTCACTTTTTAAGTAGAAGTAAAGAGCCTTCACTTGGGAGGTGGCACTTATTTTTAGATATCGCAGTAAGTGTGATTATGTCAACTTTCGCCCACATTTCAAATGAGTGGGCGCATAGTCACATCACCGACTTCATTGTGGTATTCACATGGCGTTGCTTGTGACGGTACTACCATGGCAACACGCTCCCACACAATGAAGCCATGTGGTTAATCGCGCCTTATCTACTTGAGATAACATGCAATATTTTGGCTACGCTCTACACCACGTTCGAGAACGATCAAGTAAAAACCAACTAGTGAAAATCCTATCACTATGGCAAAGAAAAATCAACGAACGAGGACTCTCCCACTGCATGACAAACTGGAGAGCCCTCGCAGACTGCATACCTCCCTTAATTAAGTTAAGTATCATGCATAAATTATATCACTGTGGGAACACGTGGCTAATGGCTGTTGGCGTTCCAGGGAAGACTATAGCGAAATCAAAATAGAACTTCATCAAACGCTGGTGTTTAATAGAGACTTGAAGCATTTGGCATGCAAACTAGGGAATAAAATATGTAGCCTGCTCGCAGTCCACACCCGAAAATTGGAAACGGAAAATTAGGGTTTTCCTTCGAACAAAATTTCGGGCTGCGAGCAGGCTACAAAATCTAAATACTTTGAAGTTTCATCGATTGTTTCTCTTTTCCCATGACCGGATAACATTGAGCGCTTTCCATTAACACGGTCAGACCGATCTGATTGGGATCAATTAAATAAATAAATGGAATACAAAACGTTTGGGTTAATGGGTTTCGGACAGGTCTGACCAAAGAATTTGGATCAAAGAAGGCCATGCATGCTGGCCAAATTTTGGACCAGCTCTTGCTAACAGAAATGCTGGTCTGATCGCTCTGGCCATGAAATAGGAAGCGCCCATGGTTGAAGAAGCAGTTTGACACATATAGTTTTGAATCGTCAACTTGGATACGTGACCATGCCTCAGCCAGAATACTGTCTCTGATGTAAAAATCCTCCACTTTATTGAGTGAAATTTTTGAATAAGAAATATAAGCATCAGATATCTCTAATTCCTACGGTTTCAAGAAGCTTAATTTTTATTTTGTATTTGTTTCCGGGAAACGTACCCACGCATTACGTGAGGATCAATGGCACAAAACGATTAACGAATCCACTTACTTATAGAAACCACTTGAGTTTGAACATTTTTGCGTTGCACTCGATGTTTCCACGCATATTTGAAACGTGTGTTTCGAGCAAGATCGAACCCGCAGTGCTATACCATTGGGAATCCAGATTAAACGAACTGCTGATGAACTTTTGGGTATATAAATCAGCCAAACTTGTGTTAATTGCGGAATGAGAGAGATCACATTACCTGCAGAATACAAACAGAATGTCGATGTTTCAAGCGACGGCCTATCGTCGCTACTGGCACACGTTCGAGATTAATGACATTTTTTCTTATGATTTTCGAATAACTCACATATCTATACACATGCAACTGTTCTGATAATTGCAGGATAGAATGGAACAACGGTAATTATATATTTAAATCATGCCTCTGAGTGAATTGCCACACGTATGAGTAGGCTGTGGAATTCTGGCTCCATTTCGGTAAAAGTAAAGTTTTTAGCGCGTATTACGTGACATACCGCATACAAACGTTTTCTGTGCAGTTTGATGTGTGATAAGCCTAAATATCCAATTAACTAAACGTGATTTAATGTATTCAGTTTCAAATTGAATTAGAACCTGACCTAGTACTACAGTGCGCTGTTCTGGAGCATGCGCAAAACGATTGCACCACAAGCGTGAAGACATAGTATTTTTGAACGGTCTGCGCAGGTGGCGACGACAACAAGACAGCTGTAGATTCGGAAGAGATACGATAAACTGAAAATACGAGCAGAATTTCGACGTTTCGAAGTTGTATTTCTTACAATCCACATCTACTTTTGAATAAATACCAAGACGTATGATTCCGAACAAACTAACAGACTAACTAACTCACGCAGCGAATATAAAGCGATGCGAATTACTTCGTTTGGGCACCGCAATTGCTTTATCAGCTTTGTGGAATTTATTATGTATATTTATGCTTGGCAAACGGCTTTCAATCTATAAGCCCGGATCGTCATCAGTGCATATATAGTCATTTTCTCTATGTAGCAAAATTTCTGAATTTTTCAATCAGCACAAGTAAAGATTGAAGTAAAAAATGGGAAAAATTCTGAAATTGTTTGTGTCAAGAGTGGGGAGTTTCGAAGATAGTGTCGTTAAGGGAAACTATTTCATCTATATCTATGATATCGAGGCATTGAAGGGCTTATTTTTACCAGAAAGGGGATTTCAAATCTTATCAATAGTAATTAGTATTTCATTGAATTGAAAGCACCGAGCCGTTCTTCTGAATCTTATACATCAACGGCTATAGATATAAACTGAATTTTCCCCACAACTCCACAAGTACAACATTAGAGAACAACCGTTACAGAAATTAAGGCATAAACAGCACACACTGCAACACAGCTATAAAGACAAAAAACTACATGTCATTACAATGACATTTATTCTTTTAATGCTGCTATATTAGTCAAAGTTTCACCTCGCGCGATATATATGCTGTCAGTTTAAAACTATATTAGAAACGCCTGGACCTCAGTTTCACTCACAATGTTTTCTTGTGAATGCATGGCTATAATTTAACGACTTGTTCAGCACCACAACCAAGGTTTTGCTCAGAAACTTCGTCACTCAGACTTTATTCCATAAAAATGACTATATCTCTAATCAGCGTATGAAGAAGCTATAATGAGTTTCGTCGTCTAGCTCATTCCATACTGTACACTGTGTATTTCAAGTGCAACCTACGCATGTTAAGATACTCAAGGTATATATTTAGAATTATGCTTGCTTAAATAATTAGCCATATGTTCGAGAATACAAAAGTTGTCTACGTCGTTGCGCTTTAATAATTTAGATTACTCAGTTATTTTCGGCTCGCAACTACCCCGTTGTAAGCCAAGCTTGCCTGTTTCCAATCTAATTTTACGCCATTAATGATTAACAATCGAAATTTCTTTCTTCGCGCGTTGCTAATGTAGTGTACACAAATTTCCGAAAGCTCGCCGAAGAAAGAACGTCATAGTAGAACCACACGATTAAGAGCGACACTAGAGTCAAGTACGAAGAGTGCTCGTTGAAGCTCGTTGAGTACTCGGAAACGAACGAAGATGACGTCATACGTAGGCGTCGTGGGCGTGTTAATCTATTCCATAATTAACCCACGCAACGACGAGCTACGCAAATAGTAACCCCCAACAAATGTGAGCCACTCTCATACTTACATTGCTAGAAATACGTGCTGAGTTAACGTGCCTGCATCAATCAGAATTTCTTCATTTTAATCAACATTTCAATTCATTCTCCTTGGTTGAACATATCCAGGATGGCAACAAATCCACGCTTTGCTCTTCTCCAAGGTAAAACTTCGCGGCATTTTTCTACACACCAGGGGATTTTTCGACCTGACAAGAGAGCAGTGAATTAGCAATCAGTATATTTGGGGAGTAATGTCTTATCGACACAATTAATATCATTAGTGGGCAGTAAAAGATTTATGAATCTCACATTACAATTTGGTTAAATGTATTTTTGGGAGGCGTATTGTGTCAACCTAAACATGTTGTCAATAGCACTGTAATATTGCTTGTTTTAGCTAGATGAGATTTGTAAGGGCCAAGCTCATAAATAGTATAGGTTAACCAGTACCACAACGTACACAGAATAGTGTACAATCAAACCTTGGTTGAATTTTTCGGTATTTATGATGTTGACACGAAATGGGTTGTTAGATTTGAATTAATTGAAAGTCATTAAATTTGACTTCTTTTGCTTAATGTTCGGTTCATGGTCAAAATCTTTTAAATAAATCGATGGTATATCGTAGCTAATTAACCGGTTGTCTCACTGATGTTCATTGTCAAAGTGTTATGAAGGTATTCAGGATTTTTATTGGTTTACTAGGGAACACTACACGCGGTAAAACGCTTGTATATTTTCAAGTTTAGCTTATATTGTTGAAATTCTCTGTGTTCTCCATATATTTATGCTAATAGCTGGCAGCTTCCTTGGAATTTATTGTGAGAGAGCAATCATGCATGCTAAATGATCCCGCGGTTTCGAATACAGGGTCTAAAGTATGGTCAATTGGAAGGGACCTTTTCACACTTTTGGCGCAATAAATAAGTTCACGAGCGAAGTAGCGAGATGTTTTTTTGACCTGCTTGTTTCGTATACGACTGTTGGCAAGTTCAAAAGACTTTGACGTTTCGGAAGTGACTGAATTATTTTCCTAAGTGAATTCCATTAGAATTATCAAAGACGAATTCCAATGAATATAACGTCGATTAAATTGGCTGCCAAAACGTTTCTGACTTCATCACGGTCTAAAAATCTTTTATGTTTGCGTTGCATACTTTGAATAGAAAGGTACTTTACTTAATAAGGACCATTACTCCCTTAACGTAACTTATTCCCACTGCTGACGAACGGCTCAAAATGTCACAATTTTATGGCTGAAAAGGTCGACAAATACATAGTCACTTAAGATGTTTTAATTTATATTTAAGCGGATTATTCTCAATGTATATAAAAGTTGATATACAGGTTCTTTGTGGTAGTTTGTAAAACAATTGTAAAACAGTTTACAACTGTAAAAGTAGTGCATAGAACACTGAAGTTCAGAACTGAAACCATAACCATAGGCATAGCCATATAGGCTCTTCATCATGACAGATGAGAAGGGTCTGTTTTTTTCGAGTGAATAGGTTTTTTCTTAGCGTAGGTAGCATCTGATATTTGCTCACAGAAAAAATAAATCTAAAAAAAATCAACGACAACGTATTATATTAACCCCAGGCTTAAATATCGAAGAAAAATTCTGAGAGTAAAAAAACCCCTTAATTTATTTACTTATTTAAATTTGCCACATAACTTAGTGACAGGGACATCGTCATAACAGAATATATACCAATTCTGTCTAGCGCTAATCAAGTTTAATCGTAAGTAAGAGAGAAATACGAAACAGTTATTAAACATGAATCACAATCATCAGTAAGTTAAATAATACCTCTGCAGAGTTCCAGCTATAAGCAACCTGAGGATCATATCATAAAACCACATGCATCACATGTGTGCTGTGCCAAAAAATTGATGAAACATGAGAACTTGATACATTTACAGCGTACTATACAGTTTACACAAAATAAAATGATGCCTTTTCATGATGGTTTTCAAAATAATCTAGTGAAACTTCTTGTTAAAAAGTTTGTTTTCCTTACGAATACATAAAGCAGTTTGCAGCAAAATACACTTTACCACAGATTTGGCGTGGAACTTGTTTTAAAATTTATACAAATATATAGAGACATATTTTTGAGGTAGTTTCGAAAAAGGTTTCCAGGCATTGGGTTTTACATCAATTGGTTAAATTTTTAGATTCCTATGAGCATGAGCTGGGTGCCATAATAATGCATTAATGGTTACAAATTCAACAAGTTTATATTTCTATCTGAATCTCATGTACATAAAGAACTTTAACATCGTCTTCTTCACACATGCACTGAAGATGTCCATGACACTTCATGAAGATGTCCACGCGACAGAACTTTAACATCTTCTTTTTCACATATCCATTGAAGATGTTCACGACAGTTTTCGCCTGATAATTTTTGGTTCATTTATACTTCTTATCGAATTTTGTGCTGTAATGGAGTGAAATGACGACAAATGGGATGGTAATGATCAGCAATAAAGGATATTACTTATTATCGCTAGATCTGTATCGCAAAAACTCGATTACAATTCACGACAGTTCTATAGTCATTGACTAAATCAGAGTTTAATCGTGCATGTATGCAGGCAAAGGATACTATATGACAGTGTGTCTTCCATTAAAATTTATGTCTTTGCATGAGAAGACTTTTGAAAAGTCAGATTTAATCACATGATTGCTGTACTTTAAGTTTAAGAGTCTTCTTTTCAAAGTTTTAATTACGTGGGTGTGACGTCATTGGAGTGTTATCGAAAAACGATAAAAATACGTTGGCTTGAAACGAGAGTTCAATATATAAGTGTTGTCATGATCAATAGTATAATTTAGCTAGGTCACTGGGATCTCAGGTAGCGATGGGTAAAAAACGCATATTTTGCGGTAAAATTGTTAGTCTATAAACATGGTAACTTATCAAGTTTAGAGTGATAAGAATCTACGGCAAAAGAGATGGTCTCGAGATCGCAACGTAAATCTGAAAGTGACAGCACAATGAGACGTGTCAACTTTTCCCTCGCTAATTATTTTACTCAATATGCAGCTTGTTTATAAACATGGGAATATTTTCCAGGAATCTTGTATGGATCAATATAGACGTTTTATTTTCCAAAGTTTTCAACAGACGTGCTTCTATATACACAGACCAAATCACTGAAATCAGCAGGTTAAATTTAGATCCAGGGTTAGCGCTAATCCAGTTTTGAACAACCTGGCCCTGTGTATTTTGGGCATGCAAACTCATGAGGTGCAAATGCAAACACGTATAAAATTTAAGGTGAAATGGTATGATTTTAGTTGTCAATGGAAAAGCCTAACTATCAATCATAATGCATGGGGTAAATCCTTCCGTCCATACATGAATTGAAATTACGAGTAAGTTTATTACTGCAAACGTTAATACTATATTTATCACAACGTGTTTTACGTAGTGTTTCCACAAACAAAAGTTTATATGTAAGTTATCGCCATGCAAACCTACAAAGAACTTACCAGTAGTAAGTTATTACATTCAATTTTATAAAAGTATAGTCTACATGCACCTACAGATATTCGTATAACCAGCTAAATATTATGTTGAAAGAAACCAACTCCCACGTTTCAAATAGAGAAAAACGAAAGAAGTCAATTCCCTATGTAACAATTAAAATTTTTTTATGATTGATGTAGTGGCGTTAATATATCACTGATTCACTATAATTGCACCTAACAATATAATTTGCAAATTTAACGTTCCTCATTTTCCAAGCATTATAACTAACATAAAGCAGTCTTTCATTGTTTCTGATACTGATACTTCCACAAAGCTTTGTTTCTTTGATAAAGTGATAAGTATACATTTTACTAAATGTCACTACCGTCAAATGTATAGGTTTTTCACTTTCTATAATGGCTGTTCACCTTCATGCACTCATGAGTTAGATATGTATTTGCACGAAAGAACCTGATAAGGTTCTTAGAAAAAAATTAAACAAATTAGACAAATAGAAAGAAAACCTTAACCTGGAAAAAAATATCCCGCACAACCAAATCCCCAGAAAAAATTCGTGCACATCTTTTGGAACAATTTTAAAGTTAAATATGCATGGCTATTACTGTCAAATGGTCTCCCAGAATGCTGGAATTAGCCATTCCCGAGAGGTATAGATTTTCAAAATGAGTGCGGATTGAAAATATTGTTTGAACGTTCTTAACAACAGGATGTAATCCATCTGATTGTTCTAGAAGCCAAGATCAAATGCTGTTCATTATATATGTGAGGTTTAAAAATATAGACTCGCAAAAAATATCCTGCAAGCAGTCAGGGCGAAAGAAAAAATTAATTGCAAGTAAAAAATATCCTGCACAGAAAATCGCCCCCCCCCCCCATAAAAAATCGAATGGTCCGTCCCTAATCCTCACATGATGCGAGGTATTTAATTGAAGAACGAAACTCCTGGATTAGACATGTTGACTCAAGTCGTGTAGTGTACTTTAAGTCGTTTGTTTAATTGCTTCAATATCTTGATATGTAATCCCACATGAATAATTGCATATACATTGCGCCTAAATAATTTTGTGTTTTTAATTTAAATCAAGGATCACACAAGAGGTTTTTGATAATACTTTTATTTTAGCTACGTTTCGGATACGGTTTACTATCCGTCCTCAGGCTAACAAATTGTCCTATTGTTCTAGAACAATTTGTTAGCCTGAGGACGGATAGTAAACTATCCGAAACGTAGCTAAAATAAAAGTATTATCAAAAACCTCTTGTGTGATCCTTGATTTAAATTAAAAACACAAAATTATTTAATATGAACAGAGGTGAAAGTTTCAGAAAAGCAATTACATTGCGCCTGTTTTAAAGAATCATTTTCGAAATACACGGAACTGGAAAATAGCCTAATAGTTGAATGAAACTCTATTGGTGCTATAAGCTTAAATTGAAAGTATTTTCGAGTTCCTCTATTGTTCAAGGAAATGGGTGAACGTACGTGTTTCAACTTCAAGAATGCAGTATTTTTGGCGTGTATAATCGGATTACAGTGAAATCGTATTGTCATTGTCATTGAACCCGTCAAGTCCAAAACGTGTTGGAAATCGGTTTAAAATTGCGGGTGACTTTCTTCCAAAAATAAATATCCCAAACGAATGACATCACGATTTTGGTTTACAGTTGTTTAGAACATCGGTGGTCGTGGTGTTTTTCAGGTGTTTATTTTTTTTGGTTGATGTTACTCTGAGTATTTCCACACCTGCATGTAGGCAAGCTGATTTCCATTGCTTGGCCGCGATGGGAATCGAACGTGCGAATTTTGGCTTGCCAGTCCAGATACCCACCGCGGTCAAGCACCTTTGCTGCCGGGTGTGAAGACACTCAGGATAATATCAAAGAAAAAAATCAAGAATTTTCCTTATTTTATGCAGTAACCCAACTCTCGACTCTCGTGCGGTCATCACGTAGCATGCCAAAGCGCCTAGGTATCTTTCTCTGATCCATCCTCGGTTCCCAGGGCCTCCGAGGGTGTCTCTGATCCGTTAATTATAACACAATCACTGAAAATACTATCCTAAAACGTATCTTGTCTTCCTGTTTTGTAAAGCTATTTTATTTTTAGTTAATACAAACGTCCATGATTGCTAGAAATAGTAACTCTCCCCCTCCTCTAGTACAATGTACGTGTTGGTTAATTCAAACGATATAGGACCGTACCACGAGGCAACATTGTAAACGGGGAAGGGGAAAATTTGTGAAATTTTTCTATAGACTATCACGAATTAATTTCAATGATTGCACTAATGGGGTGTGCTCGAGGCGCAGTTCTGAGCAAAATGTGCGTTTCACCTGGACGACAGGGATTCAAGTTGTCTTCGGCATGAGTGGACACCGCTCTCCGTGTTTTCCACCATACCCCATGCTAACAAAAGGAGTTGACTCATGTCACATGCAGGTTTTCTCCGGTACTCCGTAAAGGCCGGTTTCCACTAGGCGGAATTTTCCGCGCGAAGCGGAATTTTTCTTTGTCTTGTGATTTCTCGGGTGGACCTAATTAAAAAAGACAACGAGAAATTCCGCTCCACGCGGAAAATTCCACCTAGTGGAAAATGGCCTTTACTAAACCTCTAGGAAGAACAGTTCGAACTGGGTTGGACTAACCTGTCTATAAAAAGATTAGTTTAGTTTGATAAACTGATTGGAAACGCATTTGTCTTTGGGTCACATCAGCTCTTTTTTCCATAGTATAGCAGCGATTTGCGAACGTCATTCTTTCCTAACGTAAAGAAAAATATTGTCAGGCATTAAAATAGCGTGTCCTTGTACACACTTTGTGTCCTTGTAAAAGGCGAATGTGCCCTTGTAAATTGGAAAGTGTGTACTTGAAAATATATTAAACTGAAAATATATTAATGTAATACACGCAAAATGGCCAAAGATTTTGCAAATTCTGTTCTCAGAACTCTGGAAATGCCATTTCAGAGACCCGCTTAAAAGCTCGCGTCTTCGACGTTAAACTTGTGAGTTGTGGCTTCGCCACTCGTTCTCATGAGTCTGCACATTTATACAAAAAATACGCCTCTGAAGGCAAAGTGTGTCCTTGTAAAAATTCCGTATTTTAATGCCTGAATATTGTATACTATATAAGTAAATGTTATACTACTCTTTCTTATTACTTCCAAATGCAAAATTGTGGGAAAACGGACTTTCTTTGGGGTACAAAAAACTTCAGAAGATTACGTCATCCTCTGCGTCTACCGGAATACCCGCCTATCACTGCGCCCATCTTCATTCGGAAACCCTTATTTTTTCCCTGTTTCTTTCGCAGATGTAACACGTGATCTCATAGCTTCAAGTACTTTGGCGGCATTTCAACCCAGCATAAATGGTAAGTCATGGCTACATCTATTTAACTAGTTGACTGTCGCTTGTATATGTGGTGCACACTTCGCAAATACACCCATGCGATAATTACGTCACAACTACACTCGGTTTTCAACTTAGGACCACCTTAAATGGAAAAGATTTCAATTTTTTTTTCTCATGGGCTATGCACAGAGAAGCAGAGCATCCTTCTTCAACACATGCGCGAAAAAATTCATTTTGGATTTTGATCAGTAAATATGGAAATAAGCATCAACACGAAAACGAGGCTGACCTGGAGCCTCGTTTTCGTGTTAAAGCTTATTTCCACATTTATTGGTCAAAATAAAGAATTCCGAGTTTTCATGCATGTGTTGAAGAAGGATGTTCTGCTTCTTTGTGCATCGCCCATGAAAAAAAAAAACTTGAAATCTTTTCCATTTAAGGTGGTTTTAGGTTGAAAACAGTGTAGTTGTGACGTAATTATCGAATGGTGTATTGGGATGCAAATTCAGGTTGCAAAAAAACCTGCAGGGGACGGTTGTTCGAAGCAGATTAGCTTAACTCTAGGTTAACCTAAACTTCCCAACACCTTGGTTGTAAACTTGGAAATATTTCTTCAAAAATATTATATGGATCAGTAGGAGTTTTCTTCCCTGAAGTTTTGAAATGAACAGACGTGCAGAGATAAACTAAAACAGCAGGTTAAATTTTAACCGAGAGTTATAGTGCTAATCTAGCTTTGAACAGCCGGCTGCTGAGTGTTTTTAAAACTTCAGTGACATAATGCACGCACGGTGACTCAAAATATTGAGAAAAAATCACTCAAATTTATGGCAAATTTATACTTTTTTTTTAGTAAAGTTTCACGTTCACTCAATTTTACGCAATACGTGCTCACGAATTGTTTATGTATTTTACACAATACTTGAGTCACGTACTGTTGCGGGTACATTATTTAACTCCGCACGATTTCAAATCCGAAAATACTCAAGGTAGATTTTGTAGCGTGGTAGCTGTAAAATTCACAACTCAATCCCCTTCGGCTGCAATTTAATGCTAAAAGAATATCATGCTTCATGGTTTGAAAAAAAAAACACGTCGATCATGCCGTTAAGTCGAAAATATTTGGAGAGAGTCATCCCAGACAGCCGCCATGATCATTGCATAATTATTGTGTCCGTGACTGTGCAAAAGTCTTCGTTTTGGACTTTCGGAAATCATCATTAAAACTGTTGACGTCAAAGCACAATTGTGTGAATTGTTAGCTTGAGTTCGTGCTTTTAGCGAGCCGAAAAATCCGACTACTTTGTTCAAGTGGTCTGCTTCATGACGTTAGCTTGTTTCCTGACCGCAGTGTTGTTGCGCAAAATACACGCGATGCTAAAGCAAACCAATTGTATGAACACCGCGGAAAAACGTCTGCGCATGCACCAAATTATGAAAATATGGCGGGAATTTGGATATCAATTTCTAAAACAAAAACATGCTTATTAATTGGTCAAAAATTAGTAAAACAAACGAGAAAATATAGCAAATGGGTAGACTAGACATTAATTGAAAGCGTCCTGGCATTTAAAGTATGGAATGAAATATAATTCATGTAAAAAATTGTTGATTTTAACGGACACGACTTCGAAAATTTTTGCAAAATTATTCAAAACAAAAATTCAAATTCAAAAGTTAAGAAAACTCTCGAAAAGTTAAGCTTCTTAACCCACTCAAATTGTAGAATAAATCCTAAAGTTTAATTATTGTGAACACGAAAATTTTTTATATTTGGCGACACAGTTTTTTTTAAAGAAATGTATCTCAAACGAAAATTCGGAAATTGTCGTTGCTTAGTTGATAAACAAAATGTTTCAGACGATAAATTTGTCAACAATCACCTTTAGTTCATGTTCTTGTACAATACAATTTCTTGAACCTTCTGGCTGTATTTATTCCTAGTTTTTAGAATGACATGTTTATTTTTGCGCTCGAAATCTGGCTGTAAAGACGCACAATGAAATCACTCCTTTTTACCGCCATTTTGAGCCTTCGGAAACGTTCGGAACAGCTTCTCATCAAGTTCGCAATACTATTACAGGTAAGGTTGACGCATGCGCAGACGTTTTTCCGCGGTGTTAATTGTATGTGCATAATATCCAAATATGGCTAGCGTCTCCAAATTATGAACTGGGGAAAACTCGTGACTTTCAAACACCTATAATAAACACAGGGATTTTTTAAAACTTTTATTTTAACGTATAATAGCTGTTTTTAAATTTACTTTTTAATCATTTTTGTAAAATAACTTATACTTTGTCTTTAGTCTGTTCAACTATAATTTGTTGAAAGTAGAACGCAATTTAGTTGCAATATATTGTCTTCGTCTATCTGTGTATCTACTTAATATCTATCCATGTCTAAATATAATATGTAATATGATGTCTCTATATCTATCTATACTTATCTATCCGTTAGGATAAAAATAAATTTTATCGATTAGACACAACACGAAAAATATTGATTTATTTAAATAAGATATTACCATAGGCAACCTAGCAAATATATGTATCCACTTAAAAACGCATGCGCATAAAGTTCGTCTGACTTTGCTATCAAGCGAGTTATCCTGTAGCTCATTATGTATGCAGATTGCAGATTCGGATGTTTTTAAATCATTGTGTTTATCTGCACACACAATGAGCTACAGGATAACCCGCTTGACAGCAAATTCAGACGAACTAATTTATGCGCATTTTGAAAAATTAAGAGAATACATATATTTGCTGGTTTGCCTATGATATTACCTGTCTATACACAAATACACATGCATTGATGTACTACTGTGTTAAGAAAAACGCAACATTATTTTGTAAATAATATGATATAAGATGCAGGAATGGTTGAAAAATAAAATTTAAAATGTTGACACAATCTATACATTACAGAATATTAACATGTATACTTTGAACTATATAATTCACAAATTCAAATAAAAAACTAATTAATAATTCATGAGAAAAGACAGAGGAAATCAATACCGTGTCGGTGGTTTTATATGTGATAAAAAATCATGTTCATTTACATAAACTTTGGTTTTGATTTTCTCGGCTTAGACAACGTTTATTTTTAAAATTACTTCGCCAATGAACTCATAAGATGTGTCGTTTTTTAAGCCATTTGAAACATTCGCGCAGTCCTTGTTTATCAGATATAAAACATTCGAGCTGCACTCTCGTGTTTTATATCTGTCGATAAAGCACTCGTTTATTAAACAGTACATAAAGCGCTACCTAATTTGTACATGACTTACAGGAAGGAAGAAATGAACTGGCAAACGGGCCATTGAGAGAAGTGTGTGTGTCAGCACTGTATGACGGCTAAATTTCGAAAACTGAAATGCTTTGCTGAAGAATACAAACGTATTAGTTTGGTTATCATGCATTAGGAGCTAAAAGTTTACAAATCAATCACAACATATCTGTCATGTTACAAACGTAGGAAGACATATGAAACAACGATATACAATATCAAACACATCCCCATTGGAGACCAATCTCGTTCCCAGAGTATGCCTGTTCGCGGGTTAGGTACTACCTAACCCGCGAACAGGCATACTCTGGGAACGAGACAATCTCGTTCCCAGAGTATGCCTGTTCGCGGGTTAGGTTGTGGCATGACTCTGGGGAAATCGAATTTTTTTATCCAAAATGAGATAAATGGCGCATGCGCTTTTATTGCTTTTGTTAATCCGCTTACTAAATTCGCGCGGGCACACGCTCACAATCGATATTGTTTTAAACAAAGATTCTCATCAGAATATAGTGTACAAAATGGTTTTTTATACGTTTAACGGTGCTTTAAATTGTCCTACTATTAAATAATATTCAATGGCAAATACTGAAAGAGCTATGAAAGCTGTTCTAGGGAAAAGAGAGCTTGAATATTCGTAAAAGACGAGACATTCAAATGTATCTCGGCCATTGTAAAATGGTGAAGTTGTTTTGATTGTTTTGCCAACAGGTTATGGGCTTATTATGACAAATATTAAAACATTTCAGCTGCTACCTGATGTGTACGACATGTTACTTGGCGTAACTAATTCTATCGTGATAGTCATATCTCCACATGAATGACTAAGGCATTTCTACATGCATGATAGTATGTCAAAGTATGCTACAAGGCCATGCATTCTGTGCTACACTATATTATGGTGATGGCAGCGATATCAAATTACCATTGGATCGACATGAGAACCTGATGTATATGTTGTTCTATATGCACCCAGAAATGTGTGTCTATGACAAGAAAATACAAGCTTTTTTCAACTGTATACTGTAAACCTCTGAATATAATGCTCACCTCATTCCAAATATCCC